>MOOZ01001162.1:205612-220691 GCA_002930495.1 Cecropterus lyciades
ACCGCCACACCTATTTCTGCCTAATAACAACAATGTTATGCGCTGTTGTGTTCTGGTCTGAAGGGTGTGGTAAGGGAGACATACTTTTCCGAGGCATTCCATCTATGTCCTCAGGGGTAGCAACGCATCTGTGGCTAACCTTAGGTGAGACTTTAATCATACCTAGGATTAATTACAGATGTCCATGGGCGGTAGTAGCCACTTGCCATCAGGTGGGCTGCAGGCTCGTTTGCTACTTCCATACTATTAAAAAAATAATAATAAATCGCACTACTTTGCTACAGTATCTATTAATGAAATTTTATCGTAGGTAAAATATACAATAAATAAAGGAATGTCCCAGACCGGTATACCGCATATACCGGATGTATAAATTGAAAACATCGTACAATAACAGAAATAAAGGGCTTTACTTCAAGAGTTTTTATTTGAGTTGAGTCTGACAGTCTGACACTATCAAAAGTATAAATAAAATGTTACAGAAAGTGTGAAAAGCTTTTTACAATATGATTAACAAACAAGTTTTGCACTTGCATGTTATTCAGTTGTCATTGACGCACATTTGTAACCAATTTCTTATTAAATCAGGAATTAAAAGTGGTAGAACTCTTTGTGGTTTGACTGCAGACGCTCCACCACACATAAAATGGAAGTAGCGAGCGAGCAAGCAGTTCATCTGATGGTAAGTGGCCACTGCCACTCATGTACATCTGTAATCAATCCCAGACAAGATCAAAATCTAACCTGAGTTAAATCACAGGTGCGTTGCTACGTACAATTAGACAAAGATACTTTAATACTCCTGAAGACAAAGACATAATTCCTAATTACTAAGATAGACGAAATATAAACTTAACCTGCCTTATATTTTCCAAACCAAAATATAGCCACGATATACTTCTATAAAAAGGTAAAATTTCAAAGACAAAGTTCTACCACCTTTGTAATTCCTAAAATCTTCTGAAATCTCATCGTCATTAAATTTGTAACAAGATTCGTTTCACCTAACAATTACTTGCTAATACCATACGTAGACGGAGAAAGTAGCAAGATTTGTGGAATTTCACAGTACTTACGGAAAATCACGAATGTGAATACTTAAGTAATTTTTTTGTGAAAAAGACTAAGATTGGAAAAAAGTAGGGCTTGAGCATCATAGAAATCTTACTTAATACTAAAAATTCGAAACATTGTGAGGATGAATGAGGAGTATGTGTGTTTGTTATTCTTTCACATAAGAACTACTAGTCGGATTTCGCTGAAATTTCACAAAGTTTATGACCGGGATTAACACAGCGAATATTGAAAAAGCCAAACCAGGATGTAGTCCACCTGATGGTAAGTGGTTACTGTCGTCCGTGCAAGTCTATAACAACTTCAAATAAAACAGGGGTTCTAGCTGGAGTCCATCACAGATACATCGCTATCCTCGAGTACTAAGATGGTCGAATCATAAGTGAGCCGGCTACTACTCCCTTCCATTGAAACAAGAACAGTTTCACGCTTAATAAGTGAGGCTCAGGTTTGATAAACCTTTTAAGGGATCAAAATGTTCTGATGGCATAAATCAAATCTGTAATACTTTTATTACATTAAAAATATTAGTCATAGATGTGTGACTTTTTTCTCACCTAGATAAATGCACTGGATCTATGAATGAACAAAACGATGACGAAGGCAGGCCATTAAAAGACGTAGGACCCAAATCGGAAGCGAAATAACGACAGCGATCGATTGCTACAACACTGATTGGTTTTGATTGACGTTATCATAGTAATGGAGGAGAGCACTCGTCAGGGTTGCCATTTGACATATCTCCCATAGCAACGGCGTATTGATACAATTTCCGGTTACAAGTTAAAGTTACGAGTCAGGGTCCATGGTATTCACATAGTTCATGGAAAGCGTTCGGTGACGATGACGCGAGTTCTATGATTATGATTTTTTACTCAATAAGTGCTCAACAAGCCTAAAAAAGTTCTCACTTCAATAAACTAATTTTTTTTCGTCTCACTAACCTCATTAAGTTTTAGTCACTTTTATCACAACATTGAAATAATAAGCAATTTGGCACTAACGTAACATTTAACAGACTTTGTTGAAGTAGCGCGATGTAATTTGGAGCCTTATTGCCAAACCAACTACATTTTATGGCATCAATTTAAAAAATGTCTCACAATTTAATTTATGACTTTTAATATGTTTTTAGAGTTCCGCAGACATATAGCAAAATCGAAATCTTTTGTCTTTACGTTTCTTTGAGGAGATACGCGCGATTCTAAAATTTTGCATTGACTCGGAAGTACATTTTTTTTTATAAAAGTAGCAAACAAGTATGCAGGCCATCTATTGGCTAGTCACCGCTGCCTAAATATATCTATAATCAACCCCAGATTAGATAAGTCTTACTTAAGAAAAGATAAAATTAGACTAAAAATGGAATGCCTCGAATAACTATATTACTAACTCCCTTCCACACAATCTTCAAATTAGAACACAGATGTGTACAATACTGCACACTTAAATCAATATAAGCTTTCGCAAAGGGACATTTTCCTCCACATTATATGGTCATACCAAGAATCATTCAATAGCGTGATTGAGGATACAAGTGGTGCCATCTCTTGATAAATTGCGGGAAGTCGCGGCAACCTCACAATAATTAAAAATATAGATGGTGAAATGTATAAAATAGATGTATCTTTATAAAACACCTTTATAATTGGAGCTTTTTCGTTTTACTATATTCATTTCATTCGTTAACGATGCCCGACGCTTTGATGCACAAAAGTTAATTGCAATAGACACCCAGTACGCTATTGAAAAATCCAATGATTTGAAAAACCTTTATATGTGTTTCATTTATTAAAAAACTGCAATATTTTACCAGAGTTTTTTTAGATATTTATCGAACGAATCGAATATTTATTTACAAGCATTTTTGTTGGTATAACCTAACCTCATCTAAATTGGTATAAATTAAGTGAGGTAAGGTTAATTAACTGTAATTCCAGGTTAAATCATTTCTGCTTTAAACATGACTTTTGAATAGTATTTTAGATCAGAAAAACTTAGTCCTCATAGGATGATGATAAGGTGCTATTCATGAACATATATTACCGACTTCAAGACCTTTGGAATCGATCAGAGAAGCGTTGCCGAAGACTAAGCTTGTAACATTATATGGTGTGGCAACTTCCCGCAACTCATCAAGAGATGGCACCACTCCACCATCACCTATATAAATGTTTTAAACTAAAACACAACAATTACACCTCTATAAAAGGTCATACTTAATACTTGTACAATTATATGTTGTATAATTATTATAATAATAATTACAGTTAATAACATTAAAGTAACATTAAAGTTTGTTTGTTTGGTTAAACGCACTAATCTCAGAAACTACTGGTTCTGAATGATCCATCGAAATGGTCCATTTATTAAGGAAGGCTATGGTGCACAGCTAATATAGGTGCACAGCTAATAGCTCCAAATGGTCAAATTGTTAAATTCAATCTTTTATTACCTAAAAATGGGTACAAATGATCGATGGTAACAAAATAGGTTCGCCAAATTCCACCTGTTAAGGCATGCAATTTGTAGGTACTTAGTATTATAAGTTCATTATTATATTAATTTACAAGATTAGTCACAATTATTATAATACAATCATTAATTAATTTCGTTTTAATAAAACACATTCCAATAATTAATTACAATATAAAATGTCAACATCCTAATATCTAAATAAAGTCAGTACATAGTCACAATTCAATTCAATTTTTTATTATTACAATATACATATATCAATATTTAGTCATTAAGCATCATAGGTATTGTCACCAAGAAAATCTTTAAGAGAGTAATAGGCTTTTTGAATTAAGTACATCTTAAGTGTTTTTTCTAAATGATATCCATTTTTACTTTTGATGTGATCAAGTAGAGCGTTATATACTGAGCGTTATATATAATGGATATTATGGTACCGTATGAATCAAATAAACACACACTAAACACACTTTCTACACTCATAGCCCCACACTAGGATTTTTTCCTGTGTCGTGGGTGCCATGGACATACAAAGACGAATACACAAACACCCAGACCCAGAACAGAAATCTAAACTCATCATTCAGATTTCTGTCTGGCCGGGGATCGAACCCGGGACCCACTGCGTGTTAGACCGGTATGGTGAGCGCTCCACCACGCGGGTCGTCAATAAGAAAATAGAATATCTTAGAAGCAGTGGTAGTGCCTTAAAAGTATACACTGTCGTATGTCACTCGCTAATTTTACAACGTAGGTGTAACCTAAATTTAAAGTTATCATAAAATGAGGCCATTCAACAAAAATACGAAATGACATCCCTGCACTCCGATTGCCAGCCCTTTGTTTGACAATTACTTGAAATGCTTTCCATTGCTTGTTTCGATCGAGATTCAAATGGGCTGTCCCATATACCCGTATTGTGCTAACTCGAACTTTTGAAGTGCTCTCAGCGTTGTGACACACTTTTGAATTAATAAAGGCATTGTAATGAAAGCTGTTTCTTCCGTACGAAATAGAGTGAGTTTATTTTTATCCGCTCAAGTTTCATCCAGAGAATGGGTTAAGTTAAATATAAGCGTTCTGGACTGAATGGGATTCTTGGGACGTATTCGTTATTACAATGCTACTTAAATTCGTAAAATACTCCTGTTTGGACTAAATTATTTTTACATTTTTGAATTGAATGCTGCCAAAAATTTTAAATTTTATTTGTATTAACAACCTGTATAATACGAAGCACCATACGTGAAGCACTCTCCAAAAAAAATGATTATTCGGAGCGTAATCTACCAAACTTGCTCAGTAAATTTAAAAATTGGTTGCTACTACGAGCTACGCGTTTTTAAATCATTCAAAGTTTGCAACTTCGAAAACCGACATAACATGAGATTCTCCAAAGTCAAACTATTTATTAATTCCACGACATGATATAACAACACATAAACATAAACGCTTTCTACACTTATAGCCCCACAGGATTCTTTCCTGTGTCGTAGGTGCCATGGACAGACAAAGACGAATACACAAACACCCAGACCCAGAACAGAAATCTAAACTCATCATTCAGATGTCTGTCTGGCCGGGAATCGAACCCGGGACCGACTGCCTGTCAAACCGATATGATGACCGCTCTTTCACGCTGGAATATGTATATACTTGTTCAAGGTTGTAGGACAACTAAGGTTTGACCGGATAGTCACAACCACGTCACCTATTTATGACGTAAAACAAATGAATTTTGGTGGAATAATTTGGAAGCCGACTAAGTTTCATATGAAACCACAGTCTCCAAATGTGACTAAACATCGCTGATTAGCTACAGATAGAACTCCTGTTCTATAGAAAAATGATAGACTACATCATCGTTTGTTACTTCATTATTATCAGAAACCTTAAAGTCAATTTACTCAGTTTCTGCCAATAATTGACAGAAATATAATGCATTGGGTCCTGTTGTTGAATGTTCTAGAAAATTTTGATTTGAACTGTACTCCAAAGCGTTTGGTTATTTAAAGTTCACATTTTAATCAGTATTAATAGGTTATTTTTAATTTAATTATCTTTAATTTTTTTATTAAACTGTTTCGCTACATGTGATTCTTCAAATAACTTAAAAGGTGATATAACACTTTACGCAGACGATTCCACCCTATTTTAATTTGGTACCAAAATTGAGTTTATCAAAAATCAAGCCCAAGATGACTTAGATCGTCGTTACTTATGGTTCCAGCATAACTTATTAACCGTTAATATTTCCAAAACAAAGTATATAGTATTCAACGCAAAAAATAAAAAAAAATCGAGTGTTACCAACCTCTTACGATTAATATAGAACCACTAACAGAAGCGACAATAGAGAAATATTTAGCCTTCAAACCTGGATAATCGCCTAACATGGAAACCCGATTTAGAAGAAGTCTAAACTATTATATATGTCACTCATGGGCACACTTCTCGGGACATCACATTGTTTCCCAAAGTCTGTTCGTTACATCATATACAACTTCATGGTTAAAGCCTCATCTAGACTATCTCATAAGGATTTGGAGTTCAGCAGCAAAGACACATTTAAAATCCTTACAAATAACACAAAATAAAATTATTAAACAACTATTCCATTATGATAATTTAACTCCTACAGAAAAAGTATACAAAGAAACAAAATTAATGACTCATCATCAAACATATACATATAATACATGTTATCTAGTTCATAAAATCAAATAAAAATATACACTCCAAATTCACTAAAAAAGGACAAATACTTAAACGTAAAACTAGATAAAGCAATAACGTATGTCTTACACTGCCGTGAACTACTTGCGGAAAGAGAAATATATTATATGAAGAAGCGCAGATCTATTATATACTAATATTATAAAGCTGAAGAGTTTGTTTGTTTGAACGCGCTAATCTCTGGAACTACTGGTCTGATTTGAAAAATTCTTTCGGTGTTTGATAGCCTATTTATCGAGAAAGACTATAGGCTATATATATATATCATCACGCTAAGACCAACAGGAGCGGAGCACCAATGAAGAATGTTTCAAAATCGGGGTTTTTTTTCTAATAAGAGCTTCCGCTACATGCGCTGCGTAAACGGTTAAAGTTTCGTATAAATTATGTATGACAGAATTGATTCCCTTTAAAAGAACTTTTAAAGGGAATCAATTCAGCGACAGGAGATTATTAAAGATATAAAATTTCGGTTAATGTATGCCACGTTACCTTTCTTTTAAACGCGGGTGAAACCGCGTGCTCAGCTGGTGCATAATAAACTTCCTAGCGACATCAAACAAATACAAAGCTTTGCGTTATTTAAAAATACACTTAGGTTCCACATCTTGAAGGATTTCGTAAGACACTAATTATTTATTCAATTTAACTGCAAGTCACTATATGTTTCGATAAAATTGGTAACACTAACGATTGTCCCTGTAGTTCCGGGACCAGAATAGGGCTCGGTATTCCCTGCCTGTCGTAAAACGCGACTAAAAGGGGGATTCCGGGGTTGCAGGGCGGCAAGAGAGGGAGCTCGAGCCGTCGACGATGGCAAAAAAAATATTTTTAATGCGGTAAAAATCCCACATAACCCGGCGTTGCTCCCACGGCGTTGGGTACCTTTTGGAGGTTCCCCCTCGTTACAAAAAAAAAAAGGTAACACTAACCCTAAACAAGTTGAAAAACAATAATTGAACGTAATTTTAAATTATACTTTCCCATCGCAATTACTATGTAAACGGCATCTATCAATCTCTGTTTAAAACATACTTAATAAGCCATTCTGATTCTTACCCACATGTTGATTGTTAAACAGTTACCTATACTTTGTAATATTCCAGTATTCTTATTCTTAATAATGTTCTCCTACCTACAATTACAAATTCTCAATAATTCTATTTTGTTCCTATGCTTGACGTATTTATATAAAAAATAAGATGTATTTTCTATTTTGAATTGTGCTCTTTTAGAAAATAAATATCTTAAACTGTAAATATCCAGCAAATCCTCAAAGCTTAACTCACAGGAGATAATGATTATTCTTATCGAATTTCGTACGATGCCATTAAGGGCACATACTCATATACATATAAAGTTATGTTTGATGGCCTTTTGATGGCTCATTCATTTTATCAAAGTTGCAACGTTAGTTGAAACTGCGGTTAACATACACAATGTCAACGACACGATAGAAACCACACGGGTGTCAACAAGTAGTTCTATTAATAACTAAAAACAGAACAAAGTCATTACCTTCACAAACAAGAACCCTTTCAACTTTTAAGTGAAAAGGTGTCTGAATGCGTTCTCCAAGCTACTTGATTCAAAAGCAGGCGCAAAGTCCTATTGTTTAAGGTACTGAGCCAGAAACCGTATCATGTCATTGTTGCATGTTATGTATACATCGAGCAATGACTCTTCGTGACTGCGGTTTGCGTCATGCGTCGATTGCGGCCCACGGAATAGACTGATGACGCAACTAAAGGCAATATTAGTTTGTAAATATTTAAAAAAATATTTTTAACAGACTTCCCAAAAAAATGGTTTTCCCATGGTTTCACCCAGAAGCCACCTTAAATAAGCTTTATCAGCAGTTCCAAACTTATGTGCTTGTGATGCAGTTTACAAGATGTGGCAAGGAAGACATATGTATACGTAGTATTTTAACGTGCTCT
Organism: Cecropterus lyciades; assembly: GCA_002930495.1. Classification (NCBI taxonomy): domain Eukaryota; kingdom Metazoa; phylum Arthropoda; class Insecta; order Lepidoptera; family Hesperiidae; genus Cecropterus; species Cecropterus lyciades. The sequence continues at coordinate 213,841 of MOOZ01001162.1, forward strand.
TCAGAGTGATGCATGTCTTTAGGTAAAACTCCAACATTCTTAAGGGTTTGTTACAAGTGTTTATAAGAGGCTATTACCTCTTGCCTTGCATGCTCGTTTGCTACTGAACATTCATAAAAAATCACAATATACAGCTCACCAACATCGATTATATCAAATGCGTCATTCGGGTTTTTTGACGTACATCGCAGCCGCAAAATGCCTTGTCTCATTTCATTGTTGCATGTCACATTGTTATGTCGTTAAATTTGAACAAAACCACGTCGAGACTTTGCACCATTATAAAACGATAAAGAGCATATGTCTGTACAGTTGTACATGTTCGGATTTGATTGTATTTTCATTTGCATAGTTCCAGCGCATTGTTTTGGTTTGTTTGAATTTTGCTATTAATTAAAAAAAAATGTTACGTACATAAATAAAATTTAAAGGACTCACTGTCCTTATTATTTCTGAGCTATAAAAAAGGGGATACTACGGCTCACATCATACCGAGCATCTAAAATCTCGATAATAGCAACGCATTTGTGATTGAATTCAGATGGAACTTTGTTCTATAAGAAGTTGCTTACATACTTCCATGGGCGGTCGACTGCATTCTCGTTTATCCTGTTATCTAAATTGTAATTATACTATTTTCATCGGTTTTATCTATTGATCTTTATGTACGCTACAGACTCGGCACAATATTTTATTCGTATCTTTTTTAAAAAAATATTTTAGAAAAATATATCCCAAACACAATTAGAATGCAGAGTTCCGTATCTGATGCGGGATTCATACATCACGGACCCAGATGAATGGGCCTCAATGGCGGAAATGAATTGCGTCCGGCAAAAACAAGGGGACTAATATTTGTATCCAGCGGGAGCAAGTAAACAATTTTATCTGCAGTTGAAACAGTCGCCTGATTGGTATTTTGTGTATAGTTTTTAGATAGAAAGTTATCTCTTGATTAAAATTGGTGTTGGTTTTGCTTTTGGCTTTCGCGGATTTCGAAGATCGAATGAAAAGCTCCGATACGATAATCTTATTCAATTTATTGGGAAGTTCCAATCAAATCATTTTTTGGTAGTGGTAGAACTCTTTGTGGTTCGACTCCGGAAGCACAACCGCCCCATCTATTTCTGCCTCATAACAGCAGTGCTATGCGCTGCTGTGTTCTGGTTTGAAGGGTGGGGTAAGAGAGACATACTTTTCCAAAGCATTCCATCTTAGTCCTCAGGGATAGTAACGCATCTGTGGTTAAGCTTAGGTGAGACTTTGATCTTACCTAGGGTTGATTACAGATGTCCATGGACGGCAGTAGCCACTTACCATCAGGTAGGCTGCATGCTCGTTTACTACTCCCATAATATAAAAAAAATATACTAGAACACTTCACATTACACATTCTTCAAACTAGAACATAGTAACGCCTCGCAATACTATTAAAGACATGGGTACAGCGTTGTTGCCTTTGACGGGAACCATGAAGGATTCTACTAAATATTAATAAAATGAATGATGAACGAATACGAATGTGAATAAATTTGAATAACTATCCGAATGGTTACTAAGAGAGTGATTGAAAGGTATGATAAGAGGAATGATGGATTGAGATTGAAAGACAGACGAATGACCGCTATGCTGTGAGCGAACGAAATAATAAAAATACAAAAACTTTCTTTGTGGTTTGATCGCAATGGCACTCCAGCTTTTTCTATTTCTGCCTTATAGGCCAAATATTTCGGCTTTTTCTAGTCTACTGCAACTGAAAACTATTCATGGTGAATGGTGAATATCAAGTTTAGTTTGCATTTGGGTTTCATTTTGGTCGAATCTCGACGACTGTGATGATCGACTAGTAATATTTAAACTGTTTTTATGTGACTCTAGGAAAAGTTTTTTTTTAATAAAATTGAAGCAGCAAACGAGAACGCAGATCAGCTGATGACAAGTATGGACTGTCGCCCAAGGAATTTGTAAGCGATTCCATATAAAACAAGGGTTCTATCTGAAGTCTATCACAGATGCGTTTCTACTCCCGAGGTCTGAGATGGTCGCCTCATATAAGTGAGCAGGCAACCACACCTTTCCAACGAAACGCAAGAACTGATTCACGCTAGAATAGGCGTGGCTTTGGTACCTCCCCTAACTAGGTAGTAAAACTAATGTAGATTTTACTAGCAATTTTTAAAATTGCGTTTAAGTGAATCTAATAAAAGGGTCTGCACTTAGCTTTGCATTATCAAACTGACTCTTAGTGCATTCATAGTCTATATCTTCGTCCGACACTACACTCTTCAACGCGATATCTCTATAATGCCGACACTTGGAAGTAATTTGCGTTTACGATTTCCAAGTCATTCTATCATACTTTTATTTGCGCTAATAAAATATCTCTTCAGCATCTCGAAATTTATTGCTCAATAAACCTGTTACCGTCACATAGCCAATTTAATCTGTGCCCTTTGATGGCCACTCGATTCCTAATAAAATTGGATTAAGGCTGGAAGCAAAGGGACTGCCCAAGGCAGGGCTGTCTTATTTGCGTAAGGATTTTTATTGAATTCGGTACGTAATTTCAATATTTTTTACATGATAAGTCAGAAGGTTAAATCAGGAAAAAAAGTGATTTCTCACTGAAATCTTTATGGAGATTTTTTATGAGATATTTTTTCTTATATCTCTTTAATTTAGAATTGCACTACTTTGATCAAAGAAAATATGATGATATAGTGAGAGCTTACGGCCGACAAAATTTCAAACGAGAGTTACCAATTATTTTTGTGTAAGTATAAAATAAAATATGTATTTCCTTAAAAACATACTACATTTTATTTCTATTATTTATTTTCATATATATTTATGCATATCTTTTGCTTAGCCCAATGGTTGATTGGCATTACGGCCGTCTTTTATATATTTTAAGATGTAATTAGGTTTAAATGTTAATAATTCCTTACACAAGGCTAAAGAAGATGAAGTTTTTGGTCTCCTTCCATGTTAAAGCATTTGATTATTTAATTTGTAAAATAAACACAACTTCAAAGAACTGAACTGAAGTTAAAATAGTCTATGAGTTGAACTAGTCGATGATCACTTTCATATCTTAAAATTTACTTCTCCTGAATTTAAGAACATCACACCTTCAAACCAGAACACAGCAGCACCTAATACTACTGTAGTTACATAGAAATAGGTTTAGATCGTGTCCCTACAGTCGAACTACATAGAAGTAATAGAACACTTTTACAATTACGACTTTTATAAGGAAAAGTCGTAACAATGTTAAACAAAGTTCTAAAGAAAATAATAACGAAATTTGTTATGTATATTTATTAAGCTGTATTTATTTACAGAACTCTTAAGAAAGTTAAACTTTGATGGCAATCGAAGCAGCCTCGAGTTGTTATAAGAAATTAGTGGAGTCAGCAGAAACTTGACTAACTTTATCACAAAGTTCGATAATTACAAATATTAGGTTAATCGTTTCAAATATAAATTACTGGCTACTTCATCAGACTTTGCTATAGAAATATAATTAGTGGTACAATTTTATTTTTCATTACTCAAATAGCTATAGACTTATGAACCAAATTTATTAGACTGCGTCAAAAGCAGGGTGACGTTTATCAAGCGTATTCTACTTAGTATTTGTGTGTATGTCGATATTATTGGAGGACGTGACGTACATTACCTATTTTTTACTTCAGGGCTTCCAAATAGAAAAAAAAAATGTGGAGGAGGGAACGAAAACAAAAAGAAAACTTTTAAACAGTCGGATTTTGTTTTCATGAAAAAAATAATAAAAAATATTTTTTAATGAAATTAATTAAAGATATCGCTTGTTATTTTAAAAATGTGGATGTTATTATTGAGTAGAGAGTAGGATAACACGTAGTAAAACGTAACATAAACGTTGTAACGTTTAATTTAAGTGTAATATGGGCTTTAGACTGGTTTACCATATCTTTCATAACATACACATTAGCGCTACGCATTTTATGAGTTTGGATTTCTGTTCCGGGTCTGGGTGACCATGGCATCCACGACACAGGAAAAAATCGTCTTGTGATGCTATGAGTGTAAAAAGCGTTTATGTTTATGATTACTGTGCACGGGTCTCCCCTCATAATGAGAGGGTCCTAGATCACATTTACCGCGTGGCCATGTGTAAACTGGTAGATTTCACACATCTTTGATAATATTATGTTTTAAACTCTTAGGTATATACATTCCTCGTGATGTCTTCCTACTCCGTATACGTAGTAATAATTTAGTATTTAATTCGCGCATAAGACAAACCTAAGGCTCTCCAAATTGAGAAGCCGAGTTTCAATTAATAGAATATCAACTCCTATTGTCATATTTACCAAGGGGTAAATATTTTTTATGATTTGATTGCGATGGTACAACTATCTGTATTACAACATATTTTTACACCTGAATGTTGTCATAAAATACTTATACAAGAAACAAGTTAATACCCTAAAATAGTTCTAATTAACCTCCTTTAGAACTATTGGTTTGTATGATATAAAATACTCTATCAGCTCTATCTATATCGCCGCAAAAAAAAACTTAAAGACCATAACCCACGTTACAAAAAATGTCATGTCATGTCCCTGAACTGAAAAAAAAATTGACATATTAGATATGTAAGAGGTAAAAAAAATGTTTTAAAAAATAATACTGATCGTAGAGTAGAGTATTTAAACATATAGACGATTTTGAACTAAATCAAAATCTGCAAAAAAGTTAACATTGATGCTGTTATGATAGTTTATTATATGCTCTTTAGTATTTAGTACCTAACGTAAGTAGTCAAAACTGGGGTTCTAACCAAGGACTGAGATGGTCGCTTCATATAAAAGTAAGCCGGTAACCACACCACACCCTTGCACCGCAATGCAGGGCATTGATATTGATGGCGGTGGGACCTTACCGATCAAACCATAACCGTTTTACCTCCTTTTGAGCTAAATAAGTAAACGTTTTAAATATTATAAAACAAAAAATATACCTTTGATAGTTTCGCTTTCAACTGACTTCGTTTTACGTTATGCTAAAAATTATAACGTCAAAATATTTACTTTTACTAATTAAAATAAATCTGTATACTTCAAAGTGCTTTGTTAGGAATACTTTATAATATATATGTGGTATTTTGTTTGCGCTTAGGATTTTCTTGAGAAAATTTCCATCTCGCGTCGGTTCAAACCTTTTTGATGTTTAATTAAATGTTCACGCTGATAGAGTTGTGTTAGAACGATGAAAGTAATTTTCTTTATAATTACCGAAAAATACTTGATTTCGCGAAGTTTGATTAATAAATTAAGTGGAAATATTTTGATAGCAAGTTATAAGATTTTTATGTACGTGAGAAGGTGTTTACGTACTTTATACATATATGCACATAAACACGCATATATGCAGAAATTAATGTACGCACATGCATGCAATAGGTATGAAATATTTTTTTGATATTTCATCCCTAAAAAGGTTAAATGTCGATGCCGGAAATATGAAATAACGTAAAGGACAAAACTAAGGTTTTCAGGGCACCAAAAATAAAATATTTTTCTTACAAATCTAACTATAACTTTTTAACTATACGTTTAATGTAAAAAGTGTCTAGATTTCTTCATTCTTTGAAGCTATAATATCAAAAAAACTTTACAAACTATAGTTTTAAAGATGGCATGTCCCTTACGGTAAAAAGTAATGAATACATGTGACATACGTTAAAAAATTAAATGTAAATAAACAGCATTGATGTATGGGACATTAAAGAAAATAAATGGATATTGGGATTTTAAATATACCAATCGATGGAGCGAAAAATTCTGAATCCAACGATATATATAACTCATTTTCGACAAAATGTCCCTTAGGTTATTTCATATGTCCGGTATCGATGTTTGTAATGTTTTGTATGTAGTATATTTAATTTTTTTGCATGTCAAATTCACGGGCAACAGTTATATTTTAATTATCGTACAAAGGCACAAACTTACAAAATCGCTGTTTTAAAATGTTCAAATTACTAAAAAACCTCATAGAAACTTTGCAAAGCTTTCTCAATCAGAATAAAGGGGACGAATATTCTAAAAATAAACCCAGACCATATACAAATATTTGCCCATCATACAGACACTTGTTTGGCAAGACCCTAAGCTCTGCGTAGGGGCGTCCCCACTTAGTCAATCACTCGACAAACAGTGTCTCCACTTGGGGTAAATATGAAGTTGTTATTAACGTCCACATGGCGATGACAAAGCCCTAAATGAAAAATCCAGATGACAGAATTAGAACTAAAGTAGTTTATTTTTCGAAGCACTAATTAAAAATACAAATAAACAAGTTTGAAGTATCTGTTTGTATTGTCAAAATAACAGCTATTTACCAAATGGATATGAAACTATAAACGGTAATCATGACAAAAAAATAATATTTAATTCTTTGTTTGTCTGTCTGTTTGTTTATTCCCTAATCTTCGACACAGATGGACTTTTTTGACTCGAGTTTCACTGGCTGACGTAATAAGGCGTATTTTTTTTTATAAAACGTATAGCATTCACATTATCCCATCTTTACCATAAAATACGAATAATACCGAAAATTACTTAACATCAATAGCATGACAGATATATATAAGAATAATAATGAAGCCAAAACTTTCTTCTTAGCAAACTAAAATGGCCACTGATTCATTGATTTGAACGTGGTAGAACTCTTTGTGGTTCGACTCCGGAATCACCACCGCCACACCTATTTCTGCCTAATAATAGCAGTGTTAAACACTTCTGTGTTCTGGTCTGAAGGGTGTGATAAGGGAGACATACTTTTCCGAGGCATTCCATCTC
>MOOZ01001162.1:275959-295362 GCA_002930495.1 Cecropterus lyciades
TAACCACTAAAACCCCATCGGTGGCCTTCCTCAGCGCTTGCAGGGGACTCCGGGATCTCCTGTGGAACGCACCGGTGCTCCCTAGCGCGGCGCCCCTCACTTTCACCTATGGACATCTAAAAACAAGTTCATATACAACAGAGTTTCCATTTGAAGTCACTCAGGTATGCATTGGTTCTTTTAAGGATGGTCTCTCATATGAAATGAAGGCACACCAGTCTAATGAAATGCAAGAACTGTTTTATCATAGAAATAGGTGTGGCTGTGGCACCACAAACCGGTTGCACCACACTTTTTCTACCACCTATGTTGTTTCTGAAATTAATCCAATTTTTAAAATTACTGAAAACATATGTGTTTGAACTTTCACTTAACTCTACAAACAGGTCTATGAACTAGTTATTATGAAAAAAAAAAGTTAAAATTCTCCATAATTATAATTCCAAAAGGCATAAAACTCACAAAGATGCATATCATAAAACGAATACATTTATTTTATACGATACTTCACCATTCCAAATGCCTGACATTATAAAAACATAACATTTGTACCCCCGGGTGTTATGTACAAAGCTGACCTCGAAACCGTCAAATAAATTCAACCCTGTCGGACCATACTAATTAATTGAGACAATGTCACTCACTCAGTTCAGTAGATTCGGCTTTGTGGTTATAAAATTACATGCAGCCGATCTGGTGGTGAGTGGCTACTGCCGCCCTTGGACGTGTCAACCTTAGGTAAGATCATAGTCTCACCTAAGGTTAGCCACAGTACATATACAAAATTTTATTTTTTTCAGCAAATATTTTTGTTACAGGCTATTATTAAATTAACTTGTGATTTCGTGTGAACCGATTGAAACAAAATATATTATTACACTTTTGGTATTAATGCCAAATCTTGATTAAATGGCGGACGTCCTAAGATGGCGGACTAATTATTTTGTTGGCACCCACATGATATGGGTATCAAATGAAAGGAAGAGCTTATTTTCGAAATAAATTCTTTATTTATACAGACTATTTTGTATGATTTATATTACTAAGGACTTTGTAATAAGAAAGAACAAGTATAAGTGTGTATTTAAAATAAAGTGTGCTAGTGATTGCACTTCTGTAACACATTTTATGGCGTTTTCCAACGGTCCGTGACAGTCCGGACTTATATGATAGGACGATGGACGATCTAGCGTAGTGATTCCAAAAGTGGTCCAGGATAAAAGAGTCCACCGGAGACTCGACGGGGGTCTACGTTGGTGTGACCAAAAATTGGGAATGCACGATTTGTATTTATCCACGAAAGTTTATCTGCCTTCGATAGTGAAGAGCTAAAATGTACTAGCTTAACTTCACCTATCGATGGGCCGCCACCGCTGCCATTGCCACTTTTTTTTGGCCATCAAATGGTAGAAAAGCAAATGTAACAGACTATTTCATTTGGCTACTTTTGTTTTTTATTTATCGTCAAATCGTAGAGACACCGATGTCAGACTAAATAAATTCTCGACTTTTGTTGTCGTTAAATCGTAGAGCCGCCCATGGACCTGCAACCCTAGATAAGACCAAAGTCTCACCTAAGGTTAGCCTCAAATGCGTTGCTACCCCTGAGGACTGAGATGGAACGCCTCGGAAAAGTATGTCTCCCTTACCACACCCTTCAGACCAGAACACAGCAGCGCATAGTACTGCTATTATGAGGTAGAAAAAGCTGTGGCGGTGGTGCTTCGGGAGTCGAACCACAAAGAGTTCTACCACCTTTTATTTACCGTTTTAATTTTGAAAATGCTCTACAAGAAAAATAAATCTGGTTACCTCTAATCTATAATTTCAATACGTTTGAACTGACGGCATTTTATATTTTTGTCGAAACAAATTTTAGTATTTTTATATTGATTTTTAGTTTAAGTCGTTTTATTAGATTATTAGGTTAAGCTTTACAACTTCCAGTAAAGGATAATTTAATCAAAACTGTGCGTGTTCTGCGTGTAAATTATTGATACACGCACTGTTGTTATAGGTTATGTTTGGTTTATAGTTTATTAACATAAATCAACGATTTATGACTCTCAGCTATTATCGCTAAGGTAACTTATACAAAATATGTAAACGTACCCACATAATTATGTAGGCCTAATACTTAATAGAAATTGAAGCATTTGTGTGTTTTTGGAAAATTACTGCTTGTTTTGGCTTATCCTGCATCATCAGATATTATCATCAGGTCCTATTTTTCATTGTATTATTTTTATCTGTTTCATAAAGCAAACGAGCATGCAGTCCATGTGATGGTAAGTGGTTACTGCCGCCGATGGACATCTTAAAGCAACTTCATATAGAACAGGGGTTCTCTCTGAAGTCGATTACAGATGCGTTGATACTCCTGAGGACTAAGATGGTCGCCTCATATATGATCCGGTAAACGCATCCTTGCACCGAAGCGCATGAACTGCTTTATACTGGAAATAGATGTGGCGGTGGTACATCTCCAGTCGAACTACACTGGTTCTACCACCTGGCAACTTGTATAGCTTTGTTTAATATCTTATAAAATATTCGTAAGCATCAAATGCCCAACTCTTATGGCTTAGGCTTGTAGTACCTTGCGGAATCATAGTTGAGGAGTTGAAGGTCAAATTTCTCATCTTATATCTGCGCTTAGTAATCGTATCATATCTTTAAGATAGAAATATCTAACATCTATGTCTTTGACTAGCAGTTCCCCTGCCTTACCAGGATCGAGCAATTGAAGGTCAAATAGTTTACATCATTTTTAATTCGGTAAAAATTTTTCATTATAAGATTTTCTCTACTGATGTTTAAAAAACTAAAAACTAACACTATCTCTTAAAAGTTAAGGTACTAATTAGTACACACCTATTGTAACTTTGTATCCCATAACGTAGTGTGGTTGTAACAAATTTAATTATTCATATCCGTACATCTACTAGTTTTTATACAAAACTAACACTCAATAAACCCCATAATCAGCACGGTTATGAAAAATGTTTATCATTAATGAGAACCATTCACCTTTAGGCAGTTCTAATTAATTAACAGCGACAGTGTCATCCCTGATAGCCAAATTGCGGTTTGTGGCGTTCAGGCTTAGTCATTATCAGGCTACGTAACGGGCTTGTCAATCTAATTTGTCAGGCTTAGCTTAATAGTTAGCGATTTTCGGGTGCGTACATACACTGCGTTGATACATCCTAATTTCTTGAGTGTACTATATTTTAACGGTTTATTTCTATACGCATTTATGATTTAATTCATTGAGGTTTCTTCACTGTCTGTGTGTAGATGCGATTAAAAAGAGGAGAACAAGTGGCACCCGTGTGGGTGGAATACGTGTGTGACTGTAAACACGCGCGATTAGAAACGCGCCCTTTACGATCAGTGTCTTTTATATTGTATAGGCCTACAGGAGTAATTAATTAACCATTGAAATGTATATTATTGCTCAGTCCCGAGTTGCTTTGTTTTCTATTTATTCAGAAATTTCATAATATGTTTTGCGGCAAAGTTTGATCTTAATCAACACTTTGAATTGACAAATTTCTGATTTCCATAGGAAGTATATTATGAAACTGTACTTGTATTATGTGATTTCACATGTCGGTACTAATATTTACTTTGTTATTCCGTGGTGACATGACAAATATTTTCCCTGTCACTCGCAGTTAAAAGACATCATTAAAATCCCAAATATAAGCAAGGAAGCCGAAAATATTCCTCATTATCTTTGCCGGAAGACATGTTCGGAAAATCATTATTCTCACCTCATAAGGAAAGAGCAAAAAATCGTTAAATTTATTCTTTGGTCTGGTTTTGGATGGAAATAAGAATACCAATTAATTTAGTAGTTTTTGTGTATTGTATTTTGTTTTATAATATGGAAGTATTAAACGAGCATGCAGTCCTCCTGATGGTAAGTGTCCACTGCCGCCCGTGGACACCTGTAACCAACCCTAGGTAAGATAAGATATAAAAGTAGAAGCATACGTGTTCATTAATAATAATTATCATACGCGTTTTAGTGTTATAAACACAATTAAAAGCGAGCAGATATTTACATGAATTTATTCATTGTAAAGCCTAAACTACTACAGCATGAAATTTAGCCAATAGTTAATTTTATTATGAAGACACTCACTAAGAAACATTTCTCGTTATTCTGCTGCTGAAGTTGTTAAATAGGGATAAAATTTTATTTCCTGAGTGACCAACGTGACCTCAGAGTTTTCGTTTCTAAGAATTAATAAAACGAGCACGTAATGGTAATTGGTAATCAAAGTTTTTTTAATTAAAAAAACTTTTCATGTTTACTCTTAGCGTCTAAAGTTACTATTTACATTTTACTCAAGTATATATCACATGGTCAGCGTTTATTAGCGATTTATCAGTGTCTCAATCGCGCGTTTATTGCAGCTTTTAGCGGCTAAACATGAAACCTGGTCGATTTTGATTAGCGCTGATTTTATTTTTGTGAACAAAAAGTAATTTTATTTTTAAATAGTAAACAGTTAAAGAGTAAGGTTTATACAAATTGTATATCAAAAACGAAAAAGTGAAATGAGCCTCGTGTCCAGCAATATGGCTGTATATCACAAAATACAAACTGATGTGACAAATGATGATGGTGTCACAAAATGATGATGTTATTAATAATGATAACTCCTATGGAATGAATGAATTCCATTCTATCCATAGTTTAGTATTCTGGGAAACATTTCAATACGCTCTAATTTGTTTTTTAATCAACCAAATGTCCATAATTTTACCGTGTATAGTAATAATTTCCATTTTACTCAAGCATAGATCGCGTGATCAACGCTCATTATGGCTCAACCGCGCGCTTATTGTAGCTTTTAGTGGCTAATCATTAAACCTTTGATGATGATTTTGCTTTTGTAAACAAAAACAAATGTTTGAATAATACATTTACACAAAAGGGTCTTTTATAAACGGTGTAACGAAAACGAGGAGAATTTGTCCAGCAGTGTGATAGTGATGATATAAAAATAACGATGTCGATATAAATGACGATAACTACAATGGCTTGTGAAGAAAATAAAAACATTAGTGGTATGCCCATCATTTCCAGAGAAGTTTTCCAGAAATAATTTCGATATGGGTTTTTAATCAAAAGCTTTCCATACTTCATATTAGCGTGTGAAGTTACAATTTCCATTTTACTCAAGCATTGATCGCGTGATCAGCGCTCATTACGGCTTAACCACGCGTTTATTGCAGCTTTTAGCGGCTAATCATGAAAACTGGTCGGTTTTGATTAGCGCTGATTTCGCTTTTGTAAACAAAAATAATCTTTGAAAGATACGTTTGAAGAGTAACTTATTTCACTGTAATGTTGAATTACTTTAAGAATCTCGTACGAAACTGTAATTTTCTCTATTTAATAAAAATATTGTTATACCCACTTGGTTCTCGGTAACTACTTAGCTTAACTGTTATGCTTAAAATAGTAAGTATAGTTAGAAAAGTGGTCTGAAATTTGCATCCCAGAATCTTTGATCATCAAAATTTGTTTTGAAGATTTTAATTTTAGAGAAGTACTATGTAATGACTAGATAAAAAATGAAAACCTTTTCCATTCTCTGATGTGGCCTAAGCCCAGCAGTATTATAATAATAATTACTAGCATGATTAATATAATAATGTCACGTGTTACAAAAAATAGTATAATCGTAGAAACAATAACAACATTTGTACTTAATTAATACTACTAAAAATGTAGACAATACAACTAATATAATTAGAACTTAGCCCTTTTCTCTAATAGATATTATTAATAGCGTTTTCTTTAACGCTTTTTCCGACAAAAATATAAATCTTTACATAAAACGATCTTTCAAATCCTATCACGCGAAAGCTCAACTATTTGAAACTAAACTATTCAAAAAGCTCTACAATAGTAGACAGTTCAATTTTCCTTAATACGAGCTTTTACTGGGAATGTTTCATAACTAAACTCCAATGAAACGCTTGCAGGTAGGTAATCGTCGTAAAAACTCTACCAACATAAATAGATCCGTAATAGCTCTATTCAAAACAAAGGCTATGGGTTTGGTGCATTTAACAGCGAGTAAAGGATTAATTAAATTTAGGGCATTAATAAAGTTAACCGTTTTTAAGTAAAAACTTCTTTAGAATCGCTGTGATTTGAAACTCGATGAAACGAAAATATGTTATAAAAGCAGTTGTAGGCGCTACAACTATATGGCGCTATACCCCTTTCTGAACCACGCTAACGATTTTACTTCGTAGCGGCAGAGTTCAAGTTTGGTGTACACGAAATAAGATGTCAAAATATAGCCTGCAGTGATTACTCAATCGATTTTTGGAAAACCATAAGTCTTTTAATATTTCTATTTATGCATGAGCATAAATACACACAGCTATAAAGCTGTGTGAATAGCATACACATACTTTTTTCATAAATCAATTAAAATGGCATTGTGTTATATGTAAACTTAAAATACTTTGGAGGGAACCTGTTGCAACGTAGCAAATTTATAGTAACTTAGTAGTAGACAATGGTAGTTCTTTGTATTTTATGTGTAAAAATAAAACTTTAAATAAATAAGGTGTTCTGGACTATGTTCTAAATTCTTATTATTTTAAAAGAGGTAGGCGGTGTACCCATATACTTGGTTTCACAGCATTAAATAAATGTGTTTTACTTTTCAGTGGTACATGTATTATGATAATTAAATCTCATCTTAACAGTTGAACAATTAAAGTATTTTAACCATCTACACGTAAAATTTGTTACCAACATTATATTCCTTGAGCTGTATAACTTCAATAAACATACGCAAGTACATAACTATAAACATTGTAAGTGCGAGTCCCATTTGTAAGTACAGAACACCACACTGTTTAACATAGTTTCAACACAGAATAGCATTTGACACGCAACAAACAATGTCACGCGTTATCTAATGCCAATAGCGTGCACTGACACGTCAACTTAACACTTGTTTTATAGTGGACGGGGCAAATTCGACCTATACTAGTGTTGCTACGTCTAAAAAGAAGAATTAAGAAAGCCTTACGTTACAAAATAGATACTATTAATTATTTATAATAGTAGAAATGTTGACTTAATATCACTTCATATTTCCTACTGCCATACTATCATACCCAAACTTGTAAATACGTCTTCTTCTCCGAAAATCTAAACCAGAACTCTATCTATATCAGACTAATTTTTAATAGACTTCCTGACGGAAGAGAGGTTATTTATTTGTCACGTATTTTTTATATATGTTCGGGCAGAACTCCGCGATGCGGCTACCGACCGAGACGGTTTAAACGTCATTGTATGCGGCCAGTTTGAAAATTGGTCCCTTTTTATGAAAATTGAAAAATTTTCTGCAGTTTTTGGCAGGATAATTGGAAAAATGCGATTTCTTCTAATGTTCAAAATCTCGGGTGTTTTTAAACCGATTTCCATTTTTTTCTTTTGTTCGATGGAAAATTTAATTACCAAACATTCTTTTTTAGACAAAGGTGTGATCCGATGGTAAACTCTTCGAGTTATGGGGTGGAAACCACCATCACTCCCCCTGGTTCTTAGATAATTTGAGATAAGTCAGCTTCTACAGACTCGATTCTCATGAAACTAAAAAATTACATTAGGTATGTAAGACAAAGTAATATTATGAAAAATTTGACCTTCCCTTCTTCGATCCTGATGATGCAGGGGTACTGCTAGCTTAAACCATAGAAGTTAGCCATTTTGTGTTTACGGATATATAATAAAATAACTGAGCAGAGACATTCCATCAAAAATTTGACCTTCAACTCTTCAAACTTGATGATGCAGGGGTAATTAATCCCTAAACTATAGAAGCTGTCCATTTGGTGCTTATGGATATGTAATAGGATTACGAAGCAAAGATATTAGACGGAAAAATTTCACCTTCAACTCTTCAACCCTCATGATGTGTTGGTACCCAATTCCTTAACCGTGGGAGTTAGGCATTTGGTACTTACTACTTAGGATTAGGTTGAGTTGCAGCGTTTTATATTGCATGGATTAGGTTATAAAAGAAAACATAAAATTAAGCGAGCAGGGCGTGACAGCGCCCTGCGAGCGAGTGCGCCTAGTTCATATAAATTTACACCTAACTTAATTTATAAAAGTGTAAGTTATGGCTTAAGCTTAGGTTTCGTTTAAGTTTACATATTGAAGGATGAATTAACGTTTGTATTTATGTTTTTGTGTGCATTTCTATCTACAAAGCAAAATAAGTGATTTTATATTATAGAAGGTAAATATATCACTAAAAAACGTGAAATTTTTTTTTTAACAAAAAGTAAAAAATAATTCAAATATATGTTGGCTCAGTACATAGACTGTACATAGTTCTGAAGTTGGCGCTCATATACTCGTAGAACATAGTTTCGTCGTAGTGATCTAGCGAAGTATGCTAAGCGCCGACTTCGGGATTATGTACTATGTACAGGCTTTGTACTGAACCAACATATATTTGAATTCTTTTTTACTTTTCTGTGGCATGGAAGTGGGTTTTTTTTGTTTAAAAAATATATTGTTATTGCACCGCACAAATAATAATCAATAAGTAAAACGGAAATATACATTTAAATATAAAATACAATCGAATTTCATGATAGATTAACGTATTGACGAAATTATAGAACCTAGAATCTTAATTTGAACATAAGTGAACTGAAAGAGATTTTGGAAATACTACTCAATCAATAAAGGGGTCAAAATAGGCGTTGAAATTTCTATTATTTTATATTATAATTTAAGCGTCCAAAACGTGGACATATAATTAGTAAGTAGTAAAAATACAAAAAAAAAAATAATAATAATTAATGCCTTAAATCGCTTGCACACACTCCCAACCTTTCACCCTTAGCCGCGACGATGCGCGACCAAGTCGTAAAGTATGATTGACGATTTACATTACAATATTGTCGTAAAAGGACCGTTTTTGGGCATGCATACGGTATTTAAGCGAACTATGGATACGAAAATGACGACCATAAAAATGCTTTTAAGTCATTTTCGGGTTGAATCGTGGAGTTACGTACAATATTCTATACAATTTATATGTTACTGTAAAGCCCGAACTACGGGAAATCCTAACATTTACCCGTAAAATCTAAGATTTATCAATTATTACCTAACGGAAAAAATCCAAATTGATGTGAAACAATTTATTTCGAATTACATAATTTAAACATTACATGCTAGACTGCGTAAATTTTTCGAAATTTACCCTATCTCTGAGATGAGCAGATCATATTTCCGGATTTCGCCGATTTTCACTAGCAAAGTAAAAGTAACGACATATACATATATAGATTCTATTCCATATAACTACGTGCGCTTGTGCATTTTTCAAAGTGAAATATTTTTTCCTACCACTAAAATTTTTTGGTCTATCCGACGCATACAGAGGAAAAGTGAAAGCCAATATGGCTGCGTTTTTGATTGTTTATTGATTTAATATTAATTTAAGTTTATTGATTAATACAAATAAACAATTTTAAACAAAAATATATTTTTTAAGTTGAATGTTGTTTCAAATCACAAGGAGTTTTTTTATTGTTTATAAAGAAGTAGGTAAAAGGTTTTATGTGAGTACATACACGATTTATTTATCACTGGTTTAAATCAGAAGTGATACTTAACGATATGCACGACTAATGAACTTAGAAAAGGCACGATTACATACATATTATATTTAAAAAAAAAAAAAAGCTTTCTATACTCATAGCCCCACAGTCGAATTTTCTCCTGTGTCTTGGGTGCCATAGACACACGAAGACGAATACACAAACACCCAGATCCAGAACAGAAATCTAAACTCATCATTCAGATGTCTGTCTGACCGGGGATCGAACCCGGGACCCCCTGCGTGTCAGACCGGTATGGTGACCGCTCCATCACGTGGGTCGTCAGAACTATCATATATTTTTGTATATAAATTAACAATCAACGTTATTAATAACTGAAATTTTGTTTTATAAATCAACAATTGTATTTATAACATCTAAAGAAGGCTCAAATATTTTCTTTAGTTAAATAACACCAAAAACTTAATTACATACCGACTGTAGTACTTAGTAGTCATGAGAAATATTATGTTTGCAAAAATTCGTTAATACAACTTTGTTTACGTTAACCGTTGGAAACAGGCTACAAA
The DNA here is from genome assembly GCA_002930495.1 of Cecropterus lyciades. Lineage (NCBI taxonomy): Eukaryota > Metazoa > Arthropoda > Insecta > Lepidoptera > Hesperiidae > Cecropterus > Cecropterus lyciades. The sequence goes on from MOOZ01001162.1 coordinate 286,165, forward strand.
ACAAGGTGATTTTCAAAACAGGTACAACTCGTCCAATCAGTTGAATTTCACTCCTATCTCTCAGAACTTAGGGTGTTTAAAAATTTCACCAGTTATACATTATATTTGCTGAACTTGCCTATTGTTGTGAAACTTTGATAGGCCCTTATCCATCTATTGAAGGAGAAATTTGAACGCTTACAGACGTATTATTTTCTTAATATTGGTACAGGTTAACAATAATAAATTGTAATTTACATTTCACGTTACGAAAACATCGTACGTTGTTGTGATGCTTTGTAACTGTTTTTAGATTATTGATTGAATTGTTTATTTCAGTAGTAACTAATTTTAAGTTAACTGTTTTTTTATAAGTAGCACTTTCTCCTGTGTCGTGGGTGCCATAGACACACGAAGACGAATACACAAACACCCAGACCCAGAACAGAAATCTAAACTCATCATTTAGATGTCTGTCTGGCCAGTAATCCAACCTGGGACCCGCTGCGTGTCTGACCGGTATGGTGACCGCTCCACCACGTGAGTCGTCATACCTTTATTGTAACTTTTTGCATTAAAATTATTTTTACAAAACAAGATTGTAGTTCTCTTCCTAATTTTACTCCAGTGGTCCCCTTTCCTTATTTCCACCTAATACCAGAATTATTAGCACACTCTGTACCCTTGTTTGATTTCATAAGAAAGGTATTTTTTGAGAGGCACACAAACTTGGTCCTCGAGGATATTTGCTATCTTCAAGTACTACATTTATGCTCATGAGATAGGACTACAATTTTACCTGGGGTTGATTACCTGTATCTACGGATGATACCTACTATCTACTTGCTTGCAATGCCTATGTATACAAAAAAGTAAAATCCTCTTTGTTATCTATCAATACTAATATTATCTATACTAATAATTTTATAAAGCTGCAGAGTATGTTCGGTTGAATGCACTAATCTCAGGAACGACTGTCGAAGAGTAAATTTATTGAGGAAGACTAAAGGCTATATAAGATCACGCTATGTTTTTTTTTCATATGAAACCGAGGGCACAACTGGTACTTAATAACGTAGAATTTCGTGCTAAATTATATAAATTAAGCTGTAATATAATATCTCATGTTTGGATCATTTTAGAGATAATAGAAACAATTAGACCCGCAATTGTATGCGAGACAACCGATATTGTGTATTAATCTGTCCTTTGTTGCTGCGACTAATAAACGAATAGGATAATTGTACGTTAAACAGAATATGAATTTTTTATAGTATGGAAGTAGCAAAGAAACATACAGCCCACCTGTTGATAAGTGGCTACTACCGCCCATGAACATCCGTAATCATCCTTAGGTAAGATCAAAGTCTCACCTAAGGTTGGCCACAACATTGCTACACCTGAGGACTAAGATGGAATGCCTCGGAAAGTATGTCTCCCTTACCCACACCCTTCAGACCAGAACACAACAGCACATATCACTGCTGTTATTAGGCAGAAATAGATTTGGTGGTGGTACTTCCGGAGTCGAACCACAAAAAGCTCTACCACCTACAAAACTGACAAAAAAATCATAATCTGGAACACTAAATTATAAAGAGTCTCTAGAACAAAGTTATAAATTAATGCATTTGTAATTGAAAATATAGTAAGGATGTCTTTGTGTCTAAGAATCACTCATAAGTATGAAAGTAGTTTACTAAGCTGCAAGCATACGTTTGTCAATTGATGGATGCTAGAATTAACCAAATTATTTTATGCTTAGCGCAATGGGTCATATTTGAATGCAAAAGGAGACCTTACAAAGAAGTGAAGCTACATTGGCTTAGTTATCAATTTTACCAGTAGAACCAGAGTAGTTCGACCGGAGATGTACCACCGCCATACCTACTTTTATCGTGTAGCAGTTCTTGAGTTTTGGTGGCAGGGCGTGGTTTCCGGCTCACTTGTATATGGGGCGACCATCTTAGTCCTGGCAAGTAGCAACGCATCTGCGATAGAGTTCAGATAGAACCCCTGTTCTATATGGATTTGCTTACAGATGTCCATGGGCGGCAGAAACCATTCACCAACATGCTCGTTTGCTACTTAAGTCTGATTAATAAAATAAAAATTTCTGCATAAAAAAAAGTCTTTAATTTTTGTAAGTTGTTATTTGCGATTTTAGAATTCAAAGTCAGGATACACAGTACTTTATGGAATAATTTAATTCAATTGTATAAAAGAAGACACTACAGAAATCCCATCACATTAGGATATCGTTTAATCTTCTTGCCAAATGTCGTAGACAGAGATGTGTCAGATTATTATTTCCACGTCAATCTAATATCAAAATGATATGTCCTCTGTTCGACATTGGGAGGCTAATAACTCCAGATAATATTCCTACTATTCTGTAGAAGTATCTAAATGTAAGAATGTATTAGGTTATCAAAGTCTGAAAGCTTGTTTTGTCCATAAAATCTTGTTTTGTCCTTTACTACATTAGGTAATTGTCCTTTTTTCACCTTATACACATCAGATGTTATAGAAAATAATCTTTAGGCAATTATTTTGAATTTCTGATTTTGTGATAGAATATCTGCAAATATGTGTTGTTACAGAAAAAGTCACGAGAAAGCATATAAAACCACAAATTCTTTGAAGCTTCGATTTCAAGAAAAGACTACAATATCTTTTAAAATGTCTTATTGATGCGCATAAAAATGATCAGCATTTTCCATATAGAAAAATAATCCTACTAAAGTACGCTGATAATTCAACCACGGGCCAATCCCCAGAATCCATATTATTAGTATGAGACTATACCAAATACTTCTTCCTTGCAATTAACGACGTGCGCAGGATTTTAGATTCCAAACAATATAACACCTTAATAATAAATTTTGATGCACTTATGATATGATTTATACTTATTATTATCCGTGTTATTTATATCATGTGAAATATTAATGTGAGGCTAACCTGTGTGCGGATTTCACCTATCTTTATTAGTACAGTGTTATAAAGTTTGCCCCCAAAAACGAAAATTCATCCTCAAACATCCTCGGATGTGTATGTTTTCTCAGGATGATGTTCTTTTAAAAAAAGTCTGGAAGGTGTGTGAAGTCCACCAATTCGCATTTGGCCAGGCCTATGGCCTGAAACTCTCTCAATCTGAGAAAAGTATCCAGCAGTGGGACAATCATGGGTTGACGACGATTAGATGTTTAAATCTAATTACACATCACGTCATAAACTCTATTTCATATGTTCTTATAAAAGCGGTCAATATATGAAGTCACTCAGTGATTCTCTCTGACCTCAAAGAGACAGTTCAGTACTTACTTAAGGGAGTTCAGTACTTACATGCAACACGACTGATAAATTTGTTTCACTCTGAGGTATAATTTGAAACTACTATTATTGACTAAGTTACTATTAATTAAACTAATTATGGATTCAAAGGCCAACTCATGAAATACATGAAGCAAGCAGACTATTTGATATATGAATTATGTGTAATGAATTTCAAATTGTTTAAGAGTTCGATATAGCGAAATTATTTATGAACAGCAATATTTGTATACAATTACAGCCATTTTTCCTGTCTTCATCGATTGGCTATTATGCACTGCAAATCATGGTTTTTCTCTCAGGATGATAAAGATTTAGGCCATATTCCACTTTATTGTTCAACAGAATATTCAATCTTTATTCAAGTTCTGCATTTGTATTCAGCTTATCATCGTCAACCTATCATTGACCCACTGCTGGACACGGGTCTCCTCACAAAATGAGGGGTTTTAGGCCACAGTCCACCGCGCTGGCCAAGTGCGAATTGGTAGATTTCACACACCTTTGAGAACTCTTTTTTTTAGAGAACTCTCAGGTGTGCAGGTTTCCTCACGATGTTTTCTTTCACCCTAAATTAGTGATAATTATTTTTTTATACTATATGCAAAGTGTAAAATTGAATAACTTGGGTAAAGCTAAAGTATCCAATATTATTGTTGACTGTAATTTAGGTCAATAATTTCATTTTAAGAACTGTAAATAAAATAAAATATCTTCAGTAAGTAGATTTCTGATAAGACACATGCCTTAGCGACAAATAGAATTCTGTGATATGTGCTCTGCCTACATATAATACAGAAAGAAACGAATTCTGTTTGCAACTTGTTGATAGACCCGCTTACTTGGCTTTTAGTTTGATGCTAGTTTTGCTTTCTGTTTTTGTTCCTTGTTATTCATACTGTTTAATTAACGGTGAAATGAAATGAAATGAAATGAAAATTATTTATTGCTAGAATGTAGTAATTACATGACAGATGGTAACAAAGTGTACATACATCTCAATAGTGTCGTACATTCTACTATTACTATAGCGTGCAATGTCAGTTAGGTATGTATTAATTTTATAATATATGATCTGTCAGTAATTCTTATGTCAATGTCAGTTTAAATTCTAGATTGTTATCAAATTACATTACTAAAACCAAATTATTTTCTCCATATGTCATGTATTCATTTAAATTATAAAAACACTTTTCTATAAGCCAATTAAATAGTTTCTTTTTAAAAGTATGTAGAGGCAAATCTTTAAAGCAGTTAGGCAATTTATTGAAACTATTATAGTATTTATATAAAAGTCTCTACTGTATAATTTTAGTCGACTTAGTGGCAACTACAGTTTAAATTTGTCTCTAGCCGTTACACGTCTGCTTACAACATGCTCGTGATATACATACAAAGCAGTGGTAACATCCAAAACTTTTTAAATAGCGGTTTGCAGTTATCCATAACCCAAGCACCACAAATGGCCCTTACACATTTTTTCTGTACCAGAAAATCTTTGTCAATCTCTACCGAGTTTCCCCAAATCAAAAGTCTATATGATAATATTGACGAAACATAACCGTGATACGCTGCAATTTCTAATCCGTAATCTTTTTAGCGCAAAAACGAACCTATCTAACTTATCACAAATGTATTCGATATGTGCCTTCCAATTGTAATTTTTGTTCAATATAATTCCCAAACATTATTTTGTCGACTTGTTTGAAGATCTCATCAATTATAAAGAACGGTGATGATAAAATCTCATTAATTATAAAGAATAAATTATCTAAATACGTTGAAATAGGTGTTCTATTTCAACGTGTTTAGATAATGGTGATATATTTTACTTAACCTTCTCGCTTTAGCATTTAGAACTACAAAAGCATCATTATATGCTTGCGTGTACACTTGATAAAGTGGGTAATTGTAAACAGTACGTGCTTAAGGCTTCATCCATTATTACTTTACAGGAAAAAATGCAGTTCAAGTTTGCTCCTGCAGTTGTGAATGAAAGCTAATTGCTACGCAGTAGTACCACAGTATAGTAAGTTAAGCAGTATTACGTCTTAGCGGTTTCCTTGAATTCGTTACCTACGATCACTCGGCACAAAGTAGGTACGCAATAGGGCTACCACTACTTGATTTCGTTTAACGCGCGAGTGGCGGGCGGTAGCGCCCCGTTCGAGTCCATCCGACCGAGCGCGACCATGGCACCCATGTGACTGTGGGTATACTGAGACAGACTGAGATTTCGCGGCGCGCCGTTTCGACCCGTTTGTATGAAGATGTAATACTGCACATTTTACTATACTGTGGTAGTACATAGTGCTGTTGTCAAACAGACATAATGACTTACATTCACACAATCGTTGTGCAGAACATTGAGATGTTTTATAATGAGTGCGTACACAAGGAAATTTCAGGTCAACATACGAGTAGTGCTTAATTAGGTAAATAAAAATGGCGTTCCGTAAGGAGTGATTCTAGGCCGGTATTAGTTTGTTCCTGTAGTTCTGGGACCAGAATAACGCAACGGTAACCCCTCGTAAGAGACGTCTAAAAGGGGCTTCCGGAGTTGCAGTCTGCAAGAGCCTGCTCTTGCAGACTGAAGCTCCTGAGCTTGAAGCACCCGGCCGACAATCTTGGAAAGGACGAAGGTATGTGTGGTCGTATACCATCGTACACAATACACGGTGTGGCGAACTTGCACGTCCACCTGGGCAGATCCCGGAGTACTCTTCACAGCATCGAGATATTCCATCGGGGAGCATTTAGTGGGTAAGAATCCCACATAACACGGCGTCGCTCCCATAACGCCGGATACCTTTTGAAGCTTTTCTCCTAGGGCACAAAAAATAATCTTTGTATTAGTTCATATTTGATACTAAAGCATAATTAAGATATAAAAAAATAACTCAAGAACTATGTAACTAACATAGTTCTTGAGTTATTTTTTATAAAAAGGTTGCAGATTTTTTACAAAAAATAAAATTCATAGACATTTACTAACATGTATGCAATAAAAGTTTTTAAAATGCTATTGATATAAATTTGAATGATAGTTCTTAGGCAGTGCAAACATAAATTAACCCCGCATTAAATTTGTTAGTGCATAATATTGTAGAATATTATTAACAATGAGTAACTGATATTAGTAATACAAGATAATTACCACTCAGCGACATGATATAAACATAATGCCTACTAGTGCACTGAAAAGCTACTTAGTAGAATTAGGTCGTGAGTATTTCATAGGTTCTATTAAACCCCCCTGTGGTTCCAGGATCAGAATAGGACTACAGTATCCCGTGCCTGTCGTAAGAGGCGACTAAAAGGGGCTTCCGGGATAGCGGACGGTAAGAGTGGGACCTCGAACCGTCCAGCCAGGCGACCCCGGGAAGGACGACGGTACGTGTGATCGCATGCCGTTGTAAAAGCCAGATAGTGCGGTGGGCCCAGCCGCTCACCTGGATAGAGCCCGACGGGGTAACGCACTTAGAGGACTCCGGTTGCGTTCCTTTGGAGATCCCGGAGTCCTCTTCGTAACGTCGAGGTCGGCCACCGGGGCGGGGGGGTTTTAGTGTGGTAAAAATCCCAAATAACCCGAAGTCGCTCCCACGGCGTCGGATACCTTTTGAAGGTTTCCCCCTCGAGAACAAAAAAAAAGGTTCTATTACACTCCGTTACTGATTGTCTCTTACCAATTATATTCATACACAAATTTGTTAGTCTATTGCAATGTCGTCGGCAACCCGTTACTGTCTCTTTTCAGAATGAGAGAGCTGTATGTTATAGTCCATCATTCTGGCCAAGTGTGGCTTGGTAGACTTCACATACTTGAGTATTTTCAAGAACTCTCAGGTTTCCCACGATGTTGTTCTTCAACGTTAAAGCAAGTGATTCTTATTTCTAAGTTTGAATACGCACATAATAAAAAATATCGGAACGTACGGTACATACGGATTATGGTTTGCAAAACACTGCTTTACAAAAACGAGTAAATATACAAGAACCTAGACTATTGTCGTATATTATCGCCGTATTTTTTATAACATGGAAGTAGCAAACGAGCATTCAGTCCACCTGATGGTAAATAGTCACTGCCGCCTATGGATATCAGTCATCAAACCTAAATAAGATTGGAGTCTTACCTGAAGTTGCCACAGATGCATCGCTACATCTGAGGATTAAGTATGTCTCCCTTACGAAATCCTTCAGACCAGAACACAGCAACGCATAACACTGATATTATTATTTGACGACTCGCGTGTCTAACACGCAGTGGGTCCCTCGTTCGATCCCCGGCCAGACAGAAATCTGAACGATGAGTTCAGATTTCAGTTCTGGGTCCGGATGTTTGTGTGTTCGTTTTTGTGTGTCCATGGCACCCACAACACAGGAGAAAATCCTACTGTTAAGCTATGAGTGTAGAAAGTGTTTATGTTTATATTTATTATTAGGCAGAAATAGGTGTTTCTACCACCTAAATACACCTTTACATATCTATCTCATTTATCGCTCGGAATATTTCGAGCCATGTAATAGGCTTCGACGATTATTTTCGCTCGTATTCTACCATTAATCATACGTAATCTAATCTTAATTTATCGCGGCCAGACTATTACTGCTCCGGATGTGAACATCGTTAGTTAGCTGTTTAGTTTTGTAAGGCAATATAAATGACTGACCGGATGGTTTTTAAGGTTGATCTTAAATGAGCAAATACGTGTCTGTATACAAAAGGAATTGAGGAAATAACTTTTACCATATTATCTTATTGGTATAGAAAAGAAATGCCTTTACCTTCTAGTAGACTAAGGCCCACCACACACGAACTGCTCATACACGGACCGCTCTTGCAATCAGAGTCAAAAGCTTGAATCTGCCATTAATAACTCCTCGAGTAATTCGCTTAACTGCTCGAGCAGTTAGCAAGTTCAATTTTAATTCAAATCAGTAGAACAAAGGGCGTGGGTGGAGGTAACTATACGAGAGCAGTAGACAGCTTGAGCAGTCAGTGTGTGCCTGGCGAGTGCTTGATAGCACGATGAAATTGCACCGTGCTGCCAGTCGCCCGAAGCAGTAGCAACTGCACGTGTGTAGAAGTCTGAAGTACACTATGCAGTCGCAACTCAAAGCAGTCGATACTGGCTGCTTCAAGTTGCCCGTGTTTGGCCGGCCTAAGAATGCACTTACAGTCTACTAAATGTCAGTTACATTATTACTTTCGCTACCATCGGGTCTAAATAAGACCAGAACTATATTATGTTTCTAGAATCTCAGCGGGTTTGTCTTTTTCTGTATATAGTTGTAGTTAGGTTATACATATATAAAATTTAACGAAAACTACTACCGTTTCTAATATCACTTTATAAAAAATATCACTACAAAGAATTTTAAATATAATGTTAGTTTATTAAATATTTTTGCATTTAATGCCTAAAAGTTCGTTTAATATTTGAAAATACTGTAAGAACACTGCCAGATCACGAGCTAAACAGATAAACATTATTATGAATGATGAGCACCCTTTAAGTAATTAGTATTCTTCGAAAAGTGATACTGCCTAACTACACTGTATAAAAATCAAGGTGCCTGCGATACGAACCTCAGACCTTTAATCAAGAGGCCGAGTTCCAGTCATTAAATCTTAAATCATATTAATCATATAATCATAATTTTAATCATATAATCATAAATTTAATTAATAAAATCTTCTGTAAATATTTGTTGCCCTTTTTAAAATCGAGCAAAAATTCTTTAGCAAACGAGCATGCAGCCCACCTGATGGCAAGTGGGTACTGCAGCCCATGGACATCTATAATCAACCCTAGATAAGATCAAAGTCTCACCTAAGGTTAGCCACAGATGCGTTGCTACCCCTGAGGACTGAGATGG
>MOOZ01001162.1:349693-360002 GCA_002930495.1 Cecropterus lyciades
ATCTCATGTCGAGTGACCTCAAATGGAGACCTCTGATACGAAACAAATGTTCAACTCCTGATAGACTAGAATAGAATTAGACAGTGTCGAACTCATAGACACTAATTTGGCAGCGCTGTGTACCTCTAAATTACTAAGCAATTGGATGCGGACTGTTGCGATCAAAGGAAAATCGATCACTGCCTATTGAGTTCTTGTAATATTGCCGAGTTTGATTCGAGGCTGTCTTACAACGTGTTTAATAAAAAAACCTAACTGAATATTAAGTCTGTCACAAACAACACACGCTTTCACACGCTTTCTACGCTCATAGCCCCACACCAGTATTTTCTCCTGTGTCGTGGGTGCCATGGACACACAAAGATGAATACACAAACACCCAGACCCAGAACAGAAACCTAAACTCATCATTCAGATTTCTGTCTGGCCGGGGATCGAACCCGGGACCCACTGCGCGTCAGATCGGTACGGTGACCGCTCCGCCACGCGGGTCCTCGTAATCACAACAGTCTTTATCATTGCTGTGAGCTGGTTTGAAGGGTATGACAAAAGCCCATGGATACATATAAATTAAAACGCAGACAAAATTCGAATTTCACATGAAGTTTGACCAACTTCATTGCAACCCCTAAAGACTAAATGGAAATGCCTCGGGTAACAATGTGTCTCTTACCACACCTGGTAAACCAGAACACAGTAATGCTCAACACTTGTTATTACACAAAAACATGTATGGCGGTGATGCCTTCAGAGTTGACCCACAAAGAGTTCTACTTTGTTCACATCTCATACTCAGCGACACTGATTTCAATAAATGGGTCAATGAAAAGAAAATACTAATCAAAAGTATAACGACAAAACAAACGTTATATACTTACGTATAAATACATAATTTAAAAGCGAATTCCTCCTCAAATTAAATTCTGTCAGAGAGCTGTAAATGTATTTATTATAAAGTAAATAAAATTCTGACTGTAACTCGAGGCTTGAAATAAAATATCGTACACGACAATTATTAATCGGATTCCGTTCGGCGTGACAGCGGTGCTAAGAATTATGAAATGGAGCTTTCTTTTTTATTCGAGTTTTCCTGGCACGTACCTACTGTGAGGTACAGCTAGTATCTCTGTGTATGGTTTTTCAATTTTAATATAGAAATCCTACGTATTTTTGTTGTGAAGATAGCTTATGTGATTCTTGTGTTCTTCTATGAGTTCTTGTGTCTGGACGACCCGCGTGGCGGAGCGGTCACCGTACCGGTCTGACACGCAGTGGGTCCCGGTTTCGATCCCCGGCCAGACAGACATCTGAATGATGAGTTTAGGTTTCTGTTCTGGGTCTGGGTTTTTGTGTGTTCGTCTTTGTGTGTCCATGGCACCCACGACACAGGTGAAAATTCTAGTGTGGGGTTATGAGTGTAGAAAGCGTGTTGTAAAAATCTCTAAGTTTTTATTGAAGTTTCGTCTAATTTGGTTTATTTAAGAAACTATCTAAAAAAAAGCCATTTGTTATGGCGTCAAAGTTCTATGAATGACAGTGTCAACTTACCATACAGTGAACTGCATTATCGTTTGCTACTACAGTCTTATGAAAAAAATCATAAATTTATATAATCAAGAGCAGATATGCATAATCAGCGATTTGTAAGATGCGCTGCTACTGAAGTTAGTCCTCGTAAGATACTTCTTGTATCTCTTTCCTATCACACCAACACACAGCAGCTTAACATTGTTGTTACTAGGCACAAATAATATCGTCATCTTCAATTATTATTATTATTGAGTCACTGCTAGGCATGGGTGTCCTCTTAAAATATGCGGGTATAGTCCACCCCGCTGGCCAAGAGCGAATTGGTAGATTTCACACACCTTAGATAATATGTTTTTTTTAGAGAATTAGAGTGTAGGTTTCCTCACAATGTTTTCTTCCGCCGTGAAGCAGTGATAATTAATTTCTAAGACGCACGTCTTTTTGAGGAGAAATATTGGTGCATGCCTACCATTCGATCTTCGGACCTTTGATTCAGAGGTCAAGTTTCAGCCATTAGGGTGTCACTGATAAGATTGTATAAAATTAAAAACTGCAAAGTCTATGAATACTTTCATAACAAAAATCATAAAAGTAAGTGGCAACTAAGATTCGTTCTATCCCATTTCATCTCACTATTTCAGGCTCGCTGCCAAAACACAGGCACTTTAAAATGATAAACGGCAACTATGAGCGCCGGCTCTGTTTGTTAATATTTACATAGAATGTAATTCAACATGAAACAGCTCTCTAAATGAGTGTGTTATTAGTCTGCATACTAAGTAGTTTGGCGAGTCAATTACACTTGTAATTAAACTGTTCGTTGGTTTAACTTTGGTTGCTTATCGGTTATTTTTACAGGCTTTATATTCGCTTGACTTGGGATGATTTTGAGATATTTTATAATAACTCTTCTTTCACCGATATATTTTAATAAAATTATTAACAATTGTTTGTTTCTACACCCCACGCATATTTACGATATTTATTTTTTCGTATCGCTCTATTTCTTTTAAGTTATAGAAAAAAAAATAGATTTTTAAGTTCAGGTAGAGACCAAAATGTGTTTTTTAGATTTTTTCAACTGTTTTTTGACACTTTTTTTTTGTAGCAAGTGAGCAATATCAGTAAACGATGTTGCGATGGCTACTGCCGCCTATAGACATCCGTTATGAATTCCAAATAAGATTAGGCTCATCTGAGGTTGTTTACAAATGCTTCTCCTGAAGACTATATATTGGAAAATTTCGGACTAGTTTTCATCACCACACAATGAAATAAATCATAACCATCATTATGCATCGTAATGGTAAATGGTCATTGCATCTCACCGACATCTGTAACAAACACCATATGGATTGGACTCCCACATAATATTTATCTTACGCTTGCTACTTGCCGTATCAAGCGAAAGTTTCCTGACCAAGCGCTAATACTGAACCTTACAAAAAATGTATTACTACACATTACATACCAGAACACAGCAGTATTAGACTGCTAATAGCAATAATACGTTTACGTATGCCGCTATATACAAATGGCATTCTACAACCATCCATGCTATTAAAGGTTTCAATCTTAACCTCATAGATAAAATAAAATACAAATTAAACGCGAAAATACACAGAAATACAATCTTCGTCTACACGCGCACTGTAGGGCTTATTTTATTTTTTTTCAGTGAATTTTAAATTTGAACCCTTTACTAAACAAAAGGGCTGCTCATTTATAATTCAAAGATTAAACGCCTAAGACGGGAGGTCAAGAGAATTCTGTCATGTCGCGTCAGGGCTTAGCGTCGTCATTTGTGAGGGTGTACCCACATATACCCACACAGAATCGGTTTGAACCAATCAGAAAGGTTTTATACTATGAATTGCTTTTAAAAGTGTACATGTCATTTTCATTGCATCAGCCTTAAGTCCAAGCAGTGATATCTTAGTGCTGAAATACTCAGTTATTTATTCTGGTGATCCGTGGTTTGAATCCCAGGCACACAGCTCTGATTTTTTAAAGTTTTTATATAACTTATACTTACGTTACTTATTAGTATCACTTACTTAAGCGGTGGAGGTAACCAGCACATCTGAAAGTTCATAAAAAGTTGTCAACGATGTGTGAAGTATACCCATCCGCACTTTACGAATACTACTATGGCCTTAACGCCTCTGACACTTAAAAAAACCCATACTCCACAGTTGTGGAGTATGGGTTTTTTTCTCGACGACAAAGCCTAACGCCCAAGATTTGTACGGGATTTTTTGATAAATGAGGGGAGACCCTAAATCGCGGTTTTCACTAGGGATTAGCGCTAACTAGCGTTATGTAGTTGCCAGATTGTTCAGTTCCTAGCCAATGAGTGTGGGGACAGCCTGAAGAGGTCAAGAGTGTTCCGTCACAGCTTAGCGTCATTTGTTCACGTCATCCAACCATTTACATCTTTACGTCACGTTTTCCGGTGTCCGCGTTTCCATTATCAACCTTCGTTATTCGAGAACCTTTTTCCACATTATTCTCTTGGGTAATATATTATATTGTATGCAGGACAGGTGTAAATGTACTGAAATGCCAATCTTTAAATCCATTTGGTCGGATGTTTTGAGGCTAATAAAATGATATTGAAAATTAGATATCAGTTTATTTTCTATGTCATATTGAAGTATTCGTAACCATAACACACAGTAATAGATTTTTAAAATTAACATATATTTAGTGCAAAAAGATCACTCAACAATATGTCTCTCATTTATATATATATATGGGAAAAAAGGAATAAAAGACCTAATTTTGGATCTGCACAAACAAATGTTTACTACAGCGCCCCTGGTAGTTTTCATCGTAACACATATAAAGAAACATGCACCAGTCAAACCATAACCCATTACTGGAAACCGCATTAAAATCGGACTAGCAGTTTTGGAAATAAATAGCAATATTGGTCTGCACAACGACAAGCACACATCCTCACACCCCAAACATAGCATATTCCGTCTCCGTACCGTTACGCGCAATAAACGCAAATAACGTCGCCGTACCGTCGCGGGTAACAAATCCATATACCGTCTCCGTACCGTCACGGGCAATAAACGCATTTACCGTCTCCGTACCGTCGCGGATAACAAACGCATATACCATCTCCGTACCGTCACGGGTAACAAACGCATATAACGTCTCTGTTTGAATGTCAGGCCCCAGTTGTGGGCTGGGCGTCCCAGCTAATGTAAATAAAACTCGTCTTTTAAATAATTATAACTGTATTTCGGAGAACGACCAGCGTGTACGCCATTAGAGCGATCGCGGACGAGTGTTAAGTGCGAGGTGCGGGTCCCCCGCCAACCCCGGCTTGCCGCATGTACTGCGCGAAGTAGATAACGCAGTAACAGTCTCCGTGCCGTCGCGGGTAATAATGAGCAAAAATTCAAATTCACATACAAATAGACAGACAAAAACTATAACATATATAGAAATGTCTACTATTACTTAATTTCGGTCCTCCATTTATATGTATCGATTTTTCTCTACATTATGTAAATAATTTCATGTATATTTTTGCTTAGTTAATACTTTATTGAAACCAGTTTAAATGTTACGTCTAAATATTTAAGTGATAAACTAATTACTTGAATAATAAGGATAGTGACTTACTTTTTGAGCCTCTAATGTCATTAAACGTTAAGATTTTTTGGAACATCGTCAAATTTTTTATACACTTTATCTAATTAAGTTGTCGTCCCTTACTTTATCTAAGTATTTTCTTTATTGAAAGAAGATAAAGTCTTTAACATTTAACAACCTTATGATTTTAACCTTATGATGAAAATTGAAATTCAAGTGATTTTTTTAAATTCAAATAATGCCAACAATTCAATTGAAATATTTAATTGCATTGTTAACAAACAATGTATACTGCCTTATAAAGATGGTAACCTAGAATATTCAGGTGGTAAAACCAGTGTAGTTCGATCTGGGAGGTATCACACCTGTATCTAGCGTGAAGCATTTATTGCATTTCACTGGAGGGATAATGTTACCGGCTAACTTTTATAAGGAACAACCATCTTAGTCCTTGGGAGTAGCAAGGGCTCTGTGCTCGTCTTCAGATACAACCACTATTCTTTATGCAGTTACTTACAGATGTCCATAAACTTTAAAAAATGTGTATTTATAAATTAAAAATATTTTTTTTACTTATTTTTCTCCATTATTTTACAACTATTTTGTACAGGAATCAAGTATAAGCAATCTTTATAAAAATCTAAATGGCTACCTGAACACTGAATTGGAATGCCTGGGATAACTTTATCTCTTACAACACCTAGACCAAAATACAACAGTGCTTAGACTGCTGTTGTTAGGCAAAAATAAGTATGACTGTGTCTCCGAGGTCAAACTAAAAAGGTTGTACCACCTAAGTTAATACCACACAACAACCACAAATCAACTTCGAAACCTTATCTTAATTATTCATTTTCAATTTATTAAGCTACTTGCGATAACCACAAAAGCACTTTCGCCATTCTCACAATTCCATTTCATTGTTCTTTGTTTACAAAAAAAAATGCCACCGACAATTACGGATATCTTTTCAAAACTCCACTCTTTTTGTCGTAAAAGAGTATCTCGTTACGCGGAGAGGGCTTAGTTGGCTTCCGACATGGACATGTCCGACCACTTGTAAACAGCGAGAAGCGAGTAAAATATGTAATGTGATGAGTATAACATCACATATATAAGTTATATATATATTTAAAAAACCAAACTGGTTCGTAAATGTAAGTGTAATTTAAGTATTGATCGTAACGTTTTAACAAGAATTACAAACAAATGTCGTAAAGGAGACCCATGAATGAATATGTGTACCCAACTAAAATTTAAGCTGAACCTGTACCAGAAGATTATCTTTTAACATACTGACGATAATTTTACTCACTCACTCACGTGACTCACGTGTGACTCACGTTTTTTTATAAGATACAAAATAAGCAAGCATTGCACCTAATAGCATAGGGCCATAAGGATCCATAAGGAGTGATCCTTCCTTCGTGTAAGTGTTTCTAACTATGTTCCAGATCGCAGCAACCAGCACTACTATTGCATGGTACTACCATGCAAATGTCTGTCTGACCGGAAAAGGCGTAATGTATTTCCGCAAAGAATGCACCATGCAAGGTTATTATATTTGTAAGATGGTAGAATATTTAGGTCGAACAGAAGTTCGGTTCGAACAGAAGTTGAACACTTCTGTTCGAACCTAATAATGATGTTATTGTGATAAGCTATATGACGTTTGAAGGGTGTGTTAAAGGAGACAAGTTTATCTGAGGTGTTCCAACTTAGTCCTTAGGGGTAGCAACGCTTCTGTGGCCAATCTCAGGTAAGACTGATCTTATTTGTGGTTGATTATTTATAGATGTCCATTCGCAGCGGCGGCGGCCACTTATCATGAGGGGGCCTGCATGCTCGCTTGCTATTTCATTATTAACACGCTTTTATTAGTTTCGGCCGTATCTATGTATTTATGTATCAATGTATTTATGTATGTTTATAAGGGAATCTTTAAACGCGATTTTTATCCATTGAAATATCGGATTAAGTTGAAACTTTGCATCCTTATCAAGGACCGATGACAATATTCTAATTATATTGCTTTATATATCCACATCTATAAGGGTTAAATAGGGGTTGAAAATTTGTATGAAAGTCTTCCAATTTTAATGCAAGCTGGATGATGCTTAGTATTTAGCATGGTGGTTTGATATAATGGAATATTTTTTTCATAATTTTCGGAAAATCAACCCCTAAGGTAGTGAAGAAGGGGTTGCAAGTTTATTTGGACGTCCGGCAAATTCGATGCAAGCTGAATGTGACTTAGTATTTGGGTTTGTGATCAAAAAACCCAAATACTAATATAAAATTATCATCGAAATAAAAAGCTAAAAAACACGCTTTTGTTACCAGCTCAACTAAAAAGTAGAAAATAAATAATAATTAAAAAAAAACTTAAAAGCACGCTTTTGAAATAAATGAACTAAAAAATCGGAAATAATTTTCTATATCTCAAAAAAATAGAGCGATAAGAAAAAAAAATATCGTAAGAAATTGTGGGATGTTTGTGAGATATTTTATAATGACAAAAATAACCTTCTAATATATGTTAAAGAGCGAGAAACCTCAAGCGATTTAAACAATCATCGCATGACATTCGTCCTCAATAAGACAACAAGTTAATATATTTAAATTAAAGAGGCTCACTTCAGCCATTGCTTGATATTTTTGTCATAATTGGTTTATCTGAAGCACGCGTAATATCACAATGAAACCAAGGAGCCTATGCTTTTTAATTTTGCGGATATTGTGTACCTTACACTTTCTTTGATGTTGGGGCTTTGAACAGGTTATTGAAGTAGAAAATATTACGGTATATGCGTTGAATATTTAATTATAAATTCGCTATTGACTTTTGTAATGAATGTTAGGTATACTTTTAACCTCTTTTTGAGAGTGAAAGAGATTTGTGATGCTAGTCTTTAAGATTTAAGATGATTGAAGAAGAAGATGCAGTGCACTTTATTGTAGGCTACTGCCACTTATGGCCATCTGTTAGCAACTTCATATGAATCAGGATGCATAGTATTTATCTTTAGTATTTCGGACTGGACGAAATACTGGAAAATAATAAAAGGAAATATTGAAATTCAAAATTTTACATATATTGACGTTTGGCATTACATTCATAAAAACAGACATTCATTACTCAGTTCTCGGCAATACACTATATATTATAAAATTATTTGTGGTGGTCGCGGGAAAAGTCCCGCCTCAAGAACAAGAACCTCAAGAACTCAGCCTATTGCACTTCACTTCAAGTAAAGACTTGAAGTGAAGTGCAATAGGCTGATCGGTCGCCAGGCATTATTCCTAGAAGACGGAGGTATGTATATATAATTTTCACCTGTTTCTATAGCTACCAGCACGCAAGGATTTAAATTATTAATCGGACCAAACCAGCGACCTGAAATTCATACACAGGAGTTCTACCTGAAATCAATATCAAGTGCGTTGCTACTACCAATAAATTTTAATAATTTTCTCAAATTATAAACAAACATGTAACTTATCTGATTTTAAATCCTTCCATCAGCCTTAAATACCTACTGTTGGACCTAGTCGGGGGACTAGGTCCAACAGTAGGTATAGAGGTAGGCATAGTAGGTTAGTGGGGCACTAATGAGGGTTTTCGCCAATAGTTACTGCATTTGTTGTTTAAATCTGTATAGATGTAAAGGACAGGAAATTAAGAGAATTAAGAGATTCTTTCTCTTAATCTCCTCATACAGCAAACGCAGGAGAAGAGACAAGAATGCTGTTGTAAGCTGTTATCAAATATTGATTAGCGGTTCTTTCATGAGATACAAGCAGCAATCAAACATACAGTCTACCTGATAGTATGTCGTAACTGTTCCCATGTATACCTAACTTTTTTTATTGAGGAGGAAACCAAATGTACCCGGCGCCATGTTAGAGACACCGGGTTATATAGGAACTTTATCAAAACCCCTTCGGTGGCCGTACTCAGCGCTGCGAAGAGGTCTCCGGGTTCTTCAATGGAACACAACCGAAGTTCACTGAGTGCATTGCGCAGACCGTGCACACGATATACAACGGTATACTACCACACCTACCGCTGTCCTTCCCGTTTTTACTTGGGTGAACGATTAGCTCTTACTCTTGCCGTCCGATACCATAGCTCTATTCTAATCCCAGCACTACGAGACGTGTAACTAACTCCATATACAACAGAATAACTGAGGACTAATATGGAATGCTTTCAAACCGTTTTAACCAGACATAACATCATTAAACTTGTAATATGAGTCAAAAATATGACGAAATTTTATTCAATATGACGAAAATATACGTATCAGATTATGATACATAAATGTATCTATGACAATGCTGCGAATGAGCCAAAAAAATAATAAGTTGAAAATATGTTTCTTTTTTCTAATAATTTTCATCTGACCCCTCTTTGAGAATACAGCTTATTAAACATGATTCCCAAGGGTCAAGGTCATTTATTACCCGCTTTCGGTCGAATACTCCCTACTCTGATCCCTAGCGTAAATTTATTATGGTAAGTAATTTTGAACATATTATTCTGCAAAATTCATAAAAGTCATTTTCACAATTTTGTACGGGAGTAATCTACTTATTAAAACACTGACTGGCGGACAAAACACAGCTTACATCGGTTTAGAAGCATTAAATTTTGTACTGAATATTCTTATATAATAAAAATATTCAGTACAGAAATATTGGAAAAGAATAAAAGGAAATATTCAAATTCAAAATTTTAAATACATTGACGTTTGATATAACATTCATAAAAACACGCTTTCTACACTTGCTTTCTACACTCATAGCCCCATACTAGGATTTTCTTCTGTGTCGTGGGTGCCATGGACACGCAAAGACGAATACACAAACACCCAGACCCAGAACAGAAATCTAAACTCATCATTCAAATTTTTGTCTGACCGGGGATCGAACCCGGGACCCACTGCATGTCAGACCGGTATGGTGGCCGCTCCGCCAAGCGGGTCGTCAAAAAAAACAGACATTCATTACTCAGTTGTCGGCAGTACACTATATGTAATTATATTATTTGTGGTGGTCGCGGGACTTTACTTGAAGTGAAGTGCAATAGGCTGACCGGTCGTCAGGCATTATCTCTAGAAGACGGAGGTATGTATATATAATTTTCACCTATTTCTATAGCTAC
>MOOZ01001163.1:2062-18815 GCA_002930495.1 Cecropterus lyciades
CGAACTCGACTGGTAGTAATAGGTATGGCGGTGGTACTTCCCCGGTCGAACTCGACTGGTAGCAATACCGGTCTGACACGCATTGGGTCCCGGGTTCGATCCCCGGCAAGACAGACATCTGAATGATGAGTTAAGGTTTCTGTTCTGGGTCTGGGTGTTTGTGTGTTCGTATTTGTGTGTCCATGGCACCCACGACACAGGAGAAAACCCAGTGTGGGGTTATGAGTGTAGAAAGCGTGTTTTTATTTTTCTTATTTCACCTAACGAGGCCTGCAAATTACAATAGCATACAATTTATTATTAAGCACAATTACACATTATTACACTAATAATAAGCATCACCGTTCTACTTCAATCTCCGATATAATATAACTCATAACAAAATTTATTGCATATGTTTTCATAAGAACCCTTATAAATATTTTTGTGTATCAATTTGCGAGTTCCTAAATTATGCGTCCTCATTATTTTTGAATATCAAATATCCAAGACGCCCAAAAGTTTTGTTTAATATACTTTTATTTTTATTTGCGTTTACCTCTACGTTTATTTCATGTTTCTAGAAATTTCAATAGTACTTACAAATAATAGGTGTTAGTAATAAAAAGCCCAGTTTTGCGCAAACAGTTCCGGCTTCTATCCCGGGTCAGATAAACCTCTAAATAATGAAGTTATTTGCTCGATATAATTTTTTTATTTTATTTTATTTATTTGTCGTTTCTTTAGTTATAGGTCTGTAAGTAAGCTATTATTATGATAGCTACAGACTGATAGATAAAATAGAACTAAAAAATATATTTTTTTTCTACTCAAAAACACCTAGTGTTTTTAGAAATGCTTTCGCAACTCTGACGATAGTGACTTGTTGCCTAAACCAATCGTGATAAGACTTCCAAAGAGTGATAGTTGATTAAACAACCACCCTTTGTTTTTAAGGTGAATAATTAATATATTATTTTATTAATATTATTTATATATTTTTCACCCGAAAAATCTATGTTTTCTCGATATATAAGTTTAACGCAATTCTGTCGTCGGCGAGTTATTGATGGATAATGATTGTTATCGACGTTAACGTGAACTGTTATATATTCGTGTGATGTGAATTGTGAACAGTTCACACAAAGTCGATACTGACATCAATACCCGTCAAGTCGTTCAGTTCACTCGTTTTCCAATATCCGTTGTTCAATCCTGCACAATCCCTTCGGTGGAGAATCCCGAGCGAGCCGATTAGTCGCGCTCTATTTCACAATTTCTACGGTAAATTAAATTTGTAATATTCCGCGGTAGAATCATTGTCATTTAATGTTATCGGCTTCATCAATGTCTCAAAGACTTGCGCGATACTTGAAATTTAACTGACACCTACACGTAACAATATCTTTCAACGAAGATCGATTCAAATTACATCAGAATTAACTAGGTCTCCCTGCGATTCCGCCCGCTTGGTCACATTGAATCAATTGAAACAACGCATTTTACACTCATAGTCCCACAGTAGGATTTTCTCCTTTGTCGTGGGTGCCATGGACACACAAAGACGATAACACAAACACCCAGACCCGGAACAGAAATCTAAGCTCATCATTCAGATGTCTATCTGGCCGGGGATCGAACCCGCGACCCACTGCGTGGCAGACCAGTATTGTGACCGCTCCGCCACGCGGGTCGTCATTTACCACGGTAAATGGCATCTAAAGTTGTTCCAGATCGTAAACTATTTATGTACTTAATTTTATACAAAACCCTTTCGTATTTTTACTTGAAAGTGTAACAAACATCCACATAAACTTTCGCCTGTATAATATTAGTAAGTAAGTTAGTTAGTTAGTGCGCGGATTAAATACTTTTCATTATACAGTATGTTACATTATGCGTTACAGTAACATACATACATTAATCAACAAACGACCTGCATATAGTCAACCTGATGGTAAGTGCCGCCCATGGACATCTGTAATTAACCTAGGTAAGATCAAAATCTCACCTAAAGTTAGCCACAGATGCGTTGCTACCCCTGAGGACTAACATAGAATGCCTCGGAAAGTATGTCTCCCTTACCACACTCTTTAGACCAGAATACCACAGCGCATTACACTGTTGTTATTAGGCAGAAATAGATGTGTCGGTGGTGCTCCCGGAGTCGAACCACAAAGAGTTCTACCACCTTTCTAGTAAAATCACGTACAATCCCTTCGGTGGTGAATTTGGACCAAGTGCAATATTTTCGGTGGTGAAACCGAAACGACGCAATCCTTTTGGTGGTGAATTTCAAACGAGCGCATTAATTGATTTCATTTCATAATTTCTATGATAAATTAAATTTGTATGGTTCACTGGTACTGGACTATCGAATCATATATTTTTAGATTATCCAAATGTGAACAGCTGAAAAGATCTGCAAACGTGAGAGATGTTAATTATATAACATGTAATTAAAAACAATTATCGATAAAAATTATCGATTAAGAACAATATCGACAAGTTACGCGAGTCTAAAATGGTAATAACTTATTTACGTTAGCACAGTTCACATAACAAATTGCACTGTACAGAATGATGGATTATAAATAAATGTAAAAAAAGACATCATTTTTTTCACTTTAATATTCAAGTAGCAAACGAGCATGCAGTCCATCTGATGGTGAGTGATCCTTGTCACCCATGACCACCTGTAATCAACCCCAGATAAGATCGGTCTTAGCTGAGCCTGGCCACAGATGTGTTGCTACTCCAGGGGACTTAGTTGGAACGCCTTGGATATGTATGCCTGACACGCTGTGGATATTGGATTCAATCCGGCTAGGTAGATATCTGAATTATAAATATAGATTTATTTTGTAGGGCTGGTAGTGTAGGTTTGTGTATTCGTCTCTGTACACACAAAATGTTATTATCATTTAATAATATTAAGTAACTAACGAAGTCTATAATAACAATAAAAACGGTTAATAATATAATTAATATATAATAATATTGGGTATGAAAGTTAATGTTAATTTTATTCATTAACAAATTAAAACAGACGAGACATTCATTCATGTCAATTACTTGTCGAGTTCAGTTCACACTTTTCCAATATACGTCGGTCAATCCTGTACAATTCCTTCATTGGAATCCCGAGCGAGCGTGGTAATAGCTGCGTTCACAATTTCTACGCTAAATTAAATTTGTAGATTTATGTTAAATTATGCGGAATCGTCGAAATGATCAATTTATTATCCGTAAAATCTTTCTACATAAAGTATTTTTTGTAAAACCAAATCTCGACTGCTAAAATTAAAATCTGCGGCCGGGTATGTTATATTTATAATAATATATTTATTTAATGCGTTTTAAGAGTTTGCGCAAATAAAAGTAACATAAAAGTGTTAAAATATTTATTTTTTATGGTCTATTTACCAGATTTCATTATATATCGATAATAATAAAAAATGTAGCTATGCCCCCTTTTTGTCCTATTTACAGATGCCATGTTTAAAAATTGTAACGCCTATGTCACTCATGTAAAATGTCACAATCAGTTTAGCCGTTTGAACTACACCTTATAACTTCAAAGTAATACGTAAACGCTTTCTACACTCATAGCCCCACAGCAGGATTTTCTTCTGTGTCGTGGATGCCATGGACACACAAAGACGAATACACAAACACTCAGACCCAGAGCAGAAATCTAAACTCATTCATCATTCAGATGTCCCTGGCCGGGGATCGAACCCGGGACCCACTGCATGTCAGACCGGTATGGTGACCGCTCCGCCACGCGGGTCGTCAAAGTAATACATACAAACATACATACATACTCTCGAAAAACATTGCCCTCCTTCTGACGCAGTTGGGTAAATATACACTGAATGAAATAAACTTAGAGATATCAGCAAAGTAATCGTCCCAGAGACAACTTCTAAACAACGCCGTCACGAACATAAAGGAAGTTCCTAGTTATAAGAAGGTTCCAACAAAACTTGTCCTAACTTTGCATAGCGTTTACGTCAATTCCATTATGTTCCGACCAAAACATCTGCTGTCTTATTACCACTTTGTCAAAAGGCGATCTAGACATGAGTAACTGAGCAAAATTCTTTGCATAATTAACTCAGGTACATTTCCCGCCGGCACATAATCTTCAGAAAGACCTAGATTCATTTTAAGATTATTGTGACCAATCAAAACTCGACTTATCCAAATGCTTCATTTGCTCTTTTACACGAAAACCAAACCCCAATCATGTTTGATTATGAAATTAATAATACGTCACTAATAAGAGTAAACTCCATCAGGCCACCTAGGTGGGACTTTCGACTCCAAGCTTCTGTTTCTCACTTATAGATAACATTGTCAGTAGAGCATCAAAACTACTCAGCTTTGTACTTCGAACATCTGCAAAATTTAAAAGAATAAAAACTTTTAAGGTGTTATTGTGCTTATGCACGATGCTACCTAGAATATGAACAAATCTGGAATCCTGAGTACGATATATAAGTGACTCGTATTGAGCAAATACAAAGTGATTCTTTAGATATCTACAATACCGGAGCAAAACGTTGTAAAGGGTAAACCGTACTACGGGTATTCTTTAAACCTTTACTTTGAAGTTATAAAGTGGAAGAACAAACTACAAATATAAATTGACGACTGTTTATAACGAGTGCTGTAGAATGACTGACAATAATGAATCATACAATTAAACACATCTATAGATATTAATTTTGCTCCCAGATATGGATACATCCAAATCAGACTATGTGTACTCGACACAGGGATATACAGAGCAATGTCGAATGTATCAAAAACTTCCTTTGTATGAACTTAGACGAATAGCTGACTTGGTGTACTTATTAAACATATCTAATGTATGGATCTGTAGACTCTCGAGCTATTAAACAATATCACATTCAGAGTTCCAAGGTCAAACAACAGGATACTTGCTCCTCTCTACGTTCATTCATCTATAACTAATTATAGCCAGAATTCATTCTTCAGGAGACTGAGCAAGTCATTAAATGTTATCACTTGGGAGTATGATATAGATCTGTTCGTACAAGTATATACAAATTAAAGCGGATTATGACTAGAAATTTATTTTCTTATTCTTGTTAAACTTTGTACAACATCTAACCACATATCGTTATTTAGTATAAACATACGACCTAAAATACAATCCTAGGTACTTATGTTACTTTCCTTGTAGCCGGAGAGTAGAATACGGCTACGGTATCCCCTGCCTGTCCTAAGAGGCGATTGAAAGGGGGCTTCTGGGATTGCGGGCGGATAGAGTGGAATCTCGAACCACCCAGCCAGCGACCCCGAGAATGACGGCGGCATGTGTGACTGCATGTCGTCGCAGACACCGGAAGGTGAAGGGGGAAAGGTGCACGTCCCCCAAGTGATGAGCCCGTGAGGGGCGCCGCGCTAGGGAGCACCGGTGCTTTCCACAGGAGATCCCGGAGTCCCCTGCAAGCGCTGAGGAAGACCATGGAGGGGGTTTTAGTAGGTAAAAATCCCACATAACGCGGAGTCTCTCCCAAGGCTTCGGTGTACCTTTTGAAGGTTTCCCCCGACACAAAAAAAGGTACTTATGTTACTACCAATTTTTCTATTGTTAATTGGAATACTTTTTCTACTTACATATGTTTGTACACTATACCCTAGCTGTAAGTTTTCCAAAACAAATAAAATAACTAAATAAATCTTTATGTTACTATTTTGACGCAAACTCCAAAATAGCGTTAAATAAACAAATTATCTTAAAAACAAAATATCGGACTGTTAATTTCAGTTTTTGCAGTCAGGTTTTTTGTTTCCATAATAATTTCTTGTTTTATGAAAACAAATAGTGAATGAGCATCATCATCTGATTAATTGATGATGATTTGCAATACACCAATATGGAATTACCCGGTAGGTACCGCAGTGAAACCTATCTGGCATTACTTGCAAATTTCTAACCCCCAACGCAAAAAGAGAGATGTATCTGTCTGTGGTATCATAGATCTTAAATGTGTGGACCGATTTAATTGCCATTTTTTATTTGAAAACGTGTATAATCGACTGTTTGTTTTGTATGAAGTAAACTAAAAAAAAGTTATATCCATCCATCTGTCTTCCGAGGTCCACTGCTGGCCAAAGGCCTCCCCTAAATGCCGCCACTCCAACCGGTCCTGTGCTTTCTGAATCTAATGATTTTCCGCTGTCTTCGGGTCATCGATTCACCTGGTCGGAGGACGACCTGTGCTCCTTTTGCCTAAACATGGTCGCCACTCGAGTACCTTTCTAACTTATCTGTTATCGGTCCAATAATATGTACTATATCCATACCAGGTAGTAGAACCAGTGTAGTTCGATTACAGTGTAGTTATATACCAGGTAGTAGAACCAGTGTAGTTCGAGCGGGGAGGTACTTTTAGCGTGAAGCAGTTTTTGCGTTTTGGTGGAAGGGTATAGTTGCAGGCTCACTCATGTATCTAAGTCCTCGGAAGTATGAATGCACCAGTGATCAACTTCAGATAGAAACCCTGTTCTATATGAAGTTGCTTACAGATGTCCATGGATGGGAGTGATGACTTACTATCAAGTGGACCGCATGCTCATTTGCTATTTCAGTCTGATAAAAAAACGCTAACAAAAGGTACATAACTGCTTAATAACCCACTATACATAAAAGTATAGTGATTAGTTTGAAGGTGGTAGAGCTCTTTGTGGTTTGACTCCGGAAGCACCACCGCCTATTTCTACCTAATAACAGCAATATTATGCGTTGCTGTATTCTGGTCTGAAGGGTGTAGTAAGGGAGACATACTTTTCCGAGGCATTACATCTTAGTCCTTAGGGGTAGCAACGCATCTGTGGCTAACCTTAGGTGAGACTTTATCTTGATCTTACCTAGGGTTGTACAGATGTCTATGGGCGGCAGTAGCCACTTACCATCAGGTGGGCTGCATGCTCGTTTGCTACTTCCATACTATATAAAAAAGTAGTAATATTTCGATTTAAGCATCATCGAGTTGAGGGACTAAAGTTAAAACTATTTCTACGACTTCTAGTATAATTATACTCCTAGTATTAAATTTGCACAAAATTATTTGATATTACAAACAGACGCTCCAATTTTATTTATTTGGAAATTCCCTTGAGTTATCTCGAAGTTGTTCAAAGAATTTAAGACGTTAATATAATATCTGACTCTTAGTGTCTGTGATGTTGTTAGGAAGTTTCCCGGTGACGTTTCCTTGGGGATACTATATATTCAATTATCTGGTTATGACGATTTATGGAACGGTAAGAGCGTTCCGGGTTCGAATGTTAAAGTGAAAGTATGTATTACACCGATTTAAGTGGTAAAATTCTTAATGGATTCAAAAAGAACAAGATTAAAACATTTATGAAAGTCTGCAATTTTCATGAAATGTACGTCACTTGACATGATACATTTTAAACGCGGGTAAAACCGCATGTCGCAGCTAGTAGTTGACAAATTATATCCCAAGACGCAAAAAGTTTTCCCTCAATATATATCTATTGACCAATATTACCTAATTCTGTTTATCTCGTAGAAAGTTTGAGCATCTCCGGGGAACAGGGAGTTAATTATCCAGCTGGTAGATAAATACTGGAAATGTTTGCGCCAAAATAAATAAATGAAATACAGACCAAAGTAGTTAGACTAAGTCTTTCGTAGGTATAACGAAACATAATCTCCTAAAATTAAATAAAATACGTTGAATCGGTTTTCTTCATTTTTTATATAATTGCTCATTCTATGCAAAGGTGAGAGAGGGGAATCCGGAATAAATAGATTCCAAAACTTGTCGACAAAAGAAAAACAAAAAATCTTTATTCGCCTACGTAAAAAAGGAGTCCGGACTTCCTAAACACCCCTTTTAAACCCTCATGCAATCCATCTGATAGTAACCGCAGATACGAATCCTATCTAAAATTAGCCACAGATGCATTACCCCGGAAGACTAAGGAATGACTACTTCTTACCACATTTTTAGCCGCTACTCAGAAGCGTTTGACACTGTTATTGTTAGCCAGTTGTAGGTAGCCCTTAAGTCAAACCACGAAGTATCTTGTTCCTTCAAAATTAGCATGTACGAACACAGCGACGCGTGATTTATAGACATAGATATCGCTAGAAGAAAAGGGACCTAATGCGAAATTTACATTTTGTGATAACGAAATTGTGTTCGCATTTCGAGGAGTATCCTAAAGAGTGCAGATTGCAAAGTAATGTAATGTATATGTTGTTCTTTTCTAGCATGAAATCGTCTTCTTTTATTTTTCAGACGATATTCCATGTTCTTAATAGTTTCAAGTATTTTACAAATTTACTTAAAATTTTGAGTTCGTTCCCTTTCGTTAATAACACGAGCTTATTCCGATTTCGACCACTTTAGCCACGTTCACGGTAATGAATATTCCGTGTGTTAATCCAGATCATAAACTATCTGAGTGCCTAATTATAACGAAAAACAGTTGTTTTTGCGTCAAAGAGTAACATATATACATACATCCTCACAAACTTTCGCCTTTATAATATTAATATGATAGTAAGATAAGATAAGTCTATTATATTGGATGGGTTAGGTTAGGTTGGAACATAAAAGAAAACATAAAACTAAGCGAGTAGGGCGCGGCAACGCCTTGCCAGCGGGTGCGCCCAGTTCATATAAATATAGACACAACCTTTACGTACCTCTATATAATTTATAATTTTTTTTAAATAATACCAATCTACCAATAGTCTAAGATATGTTTACAAGTCTGCACTTGGCTAGCGCGGTGGACTACGGCTTGAACTTTCTCTGAGAGAATACCCGTGCCTAGTAGTGGCACATTAATGGGTTGGCGATAAAGGTAAGTCTATCAGCATGTAACGGAGATAACCAGTCAATATCGTAACGTAGTGTCCGGTCGGGTGACTCGATGGTAAATTATGACCCACATACCACGGGACTGAGTTAATCGCTCGTGAAATAATCCTGATCCAACGAACGGATAGAACTGACATGTAAGCTCTGATCGATCCGAGATTTTCTTTAGCAGGGGGAGGGGGATTAACCAGCAACAGGTTAGATGAAGTTAGGAAATGACTTTCCAGGAATTAGGATGCCAAAATAAAAAGATACGATGGATGATGTCTTTTACATTATTAGGTTTTGGGACGGAGGAAGGGACATACAAAAAACAGAAATCGAATTTCATCATTTACATATTTGTATGACCAGGAAAAAAACCCGAAACAAATTCTTTGACCGGTATGGTGACCGCTTCGCCAGGATTATCTGGTCGCCGTGGACTGTACTCTAGGCCAGCGGTCAGCACCAGAGTGGACTGGAAGATCTGACCTAGGGCCGCCAAATATTCTTTAACATACCTATATGAATAATATTTTCATAGAAGTAGCCCTATATTCACACATTTGAAAGCCACGTGTATTTTTTATTTTTTAACTATATACGAACTCCACTTAAAACTACTTACCGACCCTTGCTGTAAACCTTCGTCAATTTACAATAGATGTACGTGGACTACACGCTTTTCCACAATTTACAGGCGCCATTTTTATAAATTATATAGTTTATGTCACTTAGCAAACTGAGACGATTCTAATGATAAATTACACGTCACAATCCGTCAAGC
The DNA here is from genome assembly GCA_002930495.1 of Cecropterus lyciades. Classification (NCBI taxonomy): domain Eukaryota; kingdom Metazoa; phylum Arthropoda; class Insecta; order Lepidoptera; family Hesperiidae; genus Cecropterus; species Cecropterus lyciades. Next base: position 11,711 of record MOOZ01001163.1, read on the forward strand.
CGTTTGGGCTGTAGCGCGTCCCAAAGAAATGGACATACATACATACGCTCGAAAAACATTACCCTCCTTCTGACGGGTATATATGAATATGCAACCATAAACTAGTTTGATAGAATGTCATTACTAAAACTTATGTGGTATACGGCAAGACAAAATTAGCCCGCACGAGGCGGCACGCCGCTGTGATCGAGTTAAATATAGTTAACACTATTATATACTGTAGGTTGAGGCATGCTACTAAACAATCTTACATCTAACTATCTTACTAATATTAAAAAGGCGAAAGTTTGTGAAGATGTATGTTTGTGAAGGTGGTAGAACTCTTTGTGGTTCGACTCCGGAAGCACCACCGCGACACCTATTTCTGCCTAATAACAACAATGTTATGCGCTGCTGTGTTTTGGTCTGAAGAGTAAGGAGACATACTTTTCCGAGGCGTTCCATCTTAGTCCTCAGGGGTAGCAACGCATCTATGGTTAACCTTAAATGAGACTTTGATCTTACTTAGGGTTGATTACAGATGTCCATGGGCGGTACTTACCATCAGGTGGGCTGCATGCTTGTTTGCTCTACGCATGCGTATTTAATCTTTATCTTTGTAAAATTTGTTTGTGAAATTTTCATCACAAACGATTCAGTAATTTTAATTAATCCTTAATTTGGTTATATAGTCTACCTATATAGGCAAAATATAAAGTTACTTTATAATTATGTTTGCAAAAACAGACAGATTTTTCGATACTTAGATAGAAGTTCTGAGAATCAGAAACAAAGACAGTTTCTACATCGTTAGATATGAAATCGTTATAACCTAACCAATATGAAATAACTTAAACATTTTCCTGTAGAACTAACTTCATTTAAAGTAGCAGGAGTATTATTCTGTAAGATCACTTTATAATCTCGAAAAGAATTCGTCCGAAATTATGAAATCGAGTTTTAGAGTCGACAGTAGCGCCACACTTTCGAGTGCGGACAGTGTAGATGAGGGCTCATACAATGTCCGTGTAGTTCTAGTAGTCCGTGTAGTCCCGGAACTACAGAGACCTATTCTGGCGAATAGGGCTACGGTATCTCCTGCCTATCGACAGAGGCTCACCGGGGAAGAGCTAGAAAGGGGCAACGCACCTTAGGTTTCATCACGCTTTTCTCCTTGTTCTCTTTTACCGAAAAGCAGACATTTTAATGTATCGAAGTTCAAAATTGTGTTGGTTCACAGAATCATACCTCTATCTAGTGGTAATTATTTTATCGATGCTGGACTCGTAGCCTCCCTCGTTCCATTTAATTTTCCAATCCGGCTAATAAACTGGTTATAGTTTCAAAACTGCGATTTTAAGTTACATTTATGTTAGCGGCTAGGCCGGAGGGAGCGGCAAATTTTGAGGAGCGGCAAAATTTCCTTTTTTTCTTTAATCATCATAAATCATGCTCGGGCGGCACAATATTTATGTTGACGATTTTTTTTTTTTGCCATCAAAAATTTCTAAATAGGTGGGTAGCGAGTGCAACTTCGGCCCTGGGGGCATAAATCATAGATTGATAAAGATTTTCGATACCGAAGGAGCTCCCATAATTATTCCTGCTTTACAACAGCAATGTTACAGAGAACTAAGAATATGTGATCAGTTCCTTAGTATCAGTTTATTACTTTTTCTCACACAAATACTGCTTATAACACTAATAAACACCCTTGATAATAATAACACGACGTTATATGTTGGAAATCTATTAAATCTGTTTAGGCTTTTGGACTAGAGAAAAAGACAAATGCATATGTGCTATTATAGGTTCTCCAGTGTATTTCGACCAGAGTACTATCGCCATTCCTATTTCTAGCCTGAAGTAATTCTTGCGTTTCGCTAGAAGGATGTGATTGCCGGCTCACTTATATATGAGGCAACTATTTTAGTCCGCGGGAGTGGCAACGCATATGTGATCGACTTAAAAAAAACTCCTGTTCTATAGATGTTGCTTACTGATGTCCATGGGCGGCAGTAACCACTAACCATCAGGTAGACTGTATGCTCGTTGGCTACTTCAATCTGATAAGCAACTTTCCACATACATATACATACACTTAAAAATACAACCCCTTTGAGACCCGACCTTTGACGACCCGCGTGGCGGAGCGGTCACCATACCGGTCTGACACGCAGTGGGTCCCGGGTTCGATTCCCGACCAGACAGAAATCTTAATGAAGAGTTTGAATTTCTGTTCTGGGTCTGGATGTTTGTGTATTCGTTTTTGTGTGTCCATGGCACCCACGACACAGGAGAAAATCCTACTGTGGGGCTATGAGTGTAGAAAGCGTGTTTTGAGACAGCTAGATAAAAAGTGTATTGATTCCCTATCATATAAAAAACAGCAAGTTTTCAAAGACAAAAAGAATAAAAAACATCGGCTAATTATGGCTTCCTATTTAAAATTGATGGAAATACCGACGACAAAGACATGAAAGGGACTGCATATAATGGCGACTGCATGACTCAAAGGGGAAAAGCCGATGAAAAATCAGAATATCGAACAGCGTAATAATCCAGCTTTGAATGAAATATTACGACAAGGTATGACAGAAAGGGAATATTCCGCTCGTGGTCATTCCTGTCCACGGCAGTTTGAGTTTTTCGCAGAAATATTATATATTTTTGAGCTGAAAACAGTAACGTTAGTCCCATCTTAGTTCCCAGGGGTAACAACGCATCTGTGGCTAACTTTAGGTGACACTTTGATCTTACCTAGGGTTGATTACAGATGTCTATGGGTGGCAGTAGCCACTTACCATCAGGTGAGCTGCATGCTCGTTTGCTACTTCCATGCTATAAAAACAGAAAAGTATCTTTCAACCTCACTAACTCCTCTCCCCAAGGTTGTCTGGAAGAAATCGCTATTAAGCGATAAGACCGCCTTTTGTATTATTAAATTGTATTATTTCTTCTTTTCTGAGTACAATAAAGTCTTAATCTCAAAACATCATCTTAGATGTAGTTCACGAGCTTATATCAAGGGGCGTCTATGGAATAAATTTTGTTATAATTACTTATGTAAATCTTAATATATGTTATTGTATTGTATATTTATGTATTTTAGTCTGTATAAGTGTATAAAGTTCGGCACGCACTAAAATTTAACGAAGTAACCTCGGTTGCAGTGTTTTTCAATCTTTTTCTTGACACGACTCCCATGCATGTAAAATATTTCACGACCCCCTTAGTATATGAAAATCATTCGTAACCCCCCTACGTTGGTTGTTTTACTTATATTTATTTTATATTATAAATATATACAATGTTACTATTTATAGTATTTATTTTTTAAATTGTGTATGGGTTAAATTCACATATTATTACGTAAAGCAGACTTCAGTAACTCTTTTCATTAAAATATTAGTAAAATATTTAAAATACATAGACTTAGCGACCCCCTTATGGAGGCTTGGCGACCCCTAAGGCTATGACGCACACTTCGAACAGCCCTGCTCTATTGAAAAGCTTTCATTTCCTCTTTTTGTTTTCGAGAAAGCGTCGATGTAACGGTCGCTATAAGCTCGCTTAGTTTATTTTCGTCGCGCAAATGGACCCACTCGTTACTAACACTTGTTGAGTAAACAGAATCGTTTTTGCACTAAATATAACGAAATAGTATTAAATATTAAGTGTGAACAATAAAATAGCAAACTAAGTATTAGTAAAATACCAAAACTGAAGTGGCAGTGGGCCGGCCACATCGCTCGAAGGACGGATAACCGATGTGGATGAAAGGTCCTCGAGGGGTGACCAGGTATCGGCAAAAGGAGCACAGGTCACCCCCCGATCAGGTGGACCGATGACCTGAAGAAGACAGCGGGAAATCGTTGGATTCAGAAGGCACAGGACCAGTTGGAGTGGCCCCATTTAGAGGAGGCCTATGTCGAACAGTGGATCTCGAAAGGCTGATGTATGGATTGACAATGAAATGAATTAAAACAGAAGGAAAAAAATGAAATAAAAAACTTTTTCTAGTGAATTCTTAGCTGTGTAGATTTCCTCCTGATTATTTTAGTTGCCATAAAGCTGTGATATTTAATTTAAAATACGTAAACCATTACAAAATTAAAAAGAAACGTACCAATTAAACGATATTAAAAATACAATACAATAAATTAAAATTTCTGCTTCCGACCGCGCGCCACGTTGTTTAACTTGCGTAATGCATTTAAATTTCCGATACTTATAAAGAGATTACTATGAAGTTAATATATTAGTATTATACTGCTACATCGTAGCTGCTACGTTGCGAAACGTTTTAAATGAACCGGCCAAGTGCGAGTCGGACTCGTGCACGAAGGGTTCCGTAGATACTAGATCTATAAAAACAGCAAAATATTACGTATTTTATTCCATTGTTGTTGGGTGGGTGAAACATCTGTGTTTCAACTCTTTAGTGTCCAACCGAAGATCGATTTTTGGCCAAAGCCGAAGTCGATTGTTCGGCCATGGCCATTAACTTTGGCCGAAGCCGAAGGTTCAAAAACAATAAGAAATTCAGTTCTGAATTGGATAAAACAGATTTTTTTAAACAATTTTCATTTTTTAGATAACGATCTATGTTGATTGGATATAAATAACTTCTAGAGCTGATTAATATTGATTTGCCACTTTTCTAAAATAATAATAGTTCAAATCATGAGAATTTCTGTACACAACTGGCGACGCAAGCCCACAAAGGAATTTTCGATTAGCCTATCGCTTCAGCATCTTCTTCGCAGTATCGTGTATTCGTTATAGTTCGTTGAATTTAGCCACTTGCTAGAACCTTCGACTTCGGCCCATTTTGGCCGAAGCCGAAGGTTATGCCGAAAATAATTTTTTTTGGCCGAATGTGGCCGAAGATGGGCGAAGGTGGCCGAATGTGGCCGAAGGTGGCCAAAGGTGGCCGAAGCCGAAGCTTCGGTCGGACTCAACAACTCTCTAGCTATCATCGTTCATGAGGTACAGCCTGGTGATAGATAGATGGTCAGACGGTCAGCGGAGTCTTAGTAATAGGGTCCCGGTTTTACCCTTTGGGTATGAAACCCCAGAATATACTATTTCAATGATAATAAATGTAAAGAATGAAGTTAATATTGAAGTTAGTAGAGCGGACTTGAATTTCTTATTGTTAAGTTATTTTTCCAACTTCATGGCTAGTTGAGAGCAGTATTCAGTAGTGTTTGTGAAGCTGAGTGAGTATTTCAGTTTAAATAGGGTTGTCAAGGTTTACATTTTGTCAGCGTTGTCAGATTTAATTGGGATATATCATATTATACTTTTTTAGTATAGAAATAGCAAACGAGGATGCAGTTTATCTTATAGTGGCCACCGCCGCCCATGGGCATCTATAATCAACCCAAGACGAGATTTATATCACTTGAGTTTAGTCACAGATGCATCGCTACCGCCGAAGACTAAGTCGGAATGCTGACCTCAAGTAGGACTCTAATCTTATATAGAGTTGATCACACGTGTCTATGGGCGGCAGTTTCCACTTACCATTAGGACCACATGCTCGTTTTCTACTATATTTAAAAAACGTAGACTGCATACGTGTTTTCTACCATTATAAAAAGTCTGAGAACTGCCGACAGAATTGAAAACTTAAAACTGTATTTTGAATTTTTAAATTGATTGTAATATAAAAAATATTCACCCACAAGATTTTCCCCTACAACAATCCGTGTAACATCAATAGAAATTCTCACTTCAATAAAACAAATATTTCTCCTTATACTACGCTACGTAACATAACCGTAGACCACAATATGTAATCAGAAAGCGTCTGTGTTGACTATCGCCATTCATCATGACAACATTTAATATTGGGTCGCGTAGCTCAAAACCTATCGAAACTTTATATACACACACTGTAATTTTATACTTTTACTAGCAGGTCCCCGCGGTTTCACCCGCGCTTAAAAAAATGCTTAATAACGTGAATGATTTGGTGAATTAAGTTTCTGTATGAGAGGGGTGCCGCCCCTCCCCCGCTTGGAAGGCTTCTTTAAACGATGCGACGAAAACTCCTGCTATTTTAGAATTTTATCATCCCGCCCCCCACCCGCCTAAAAGGTCGTCGTTGGACTTAGGTACGTCGTTTTCTATATTACATAAAATTTGGCCCTAGCATTTCTGAAATTTTGCAACTGCTCTTGACTTACTTGAAACAGATTATTTACATATTCAACAATTTTAACGAAATGTTTTATTAAATCACCTAATAAGCGGCTAAAATTTGCGAATGGACACAGAACCAAGCAAAAAAATGTAGGCACTGCAGACTCTCGTGTTTTTACTTCTCGACGTTACATCTGCACGCGTGGATAAACAGATAATGGTGGAACTCTTCGTGCGCGAGTAAGACTCGCACTTGGGCAGTTATTTTTCTTCTCTGTTTACATTTTTGTACATATATCTATTTACATTTTATTGCTTTAGTAAATAAAATGATGTAGATTTAAAATAGTGTATATTTCTTAAAATATGCTTCTTAAAACGTCCATGACGTTGATGACATGATTTTAATTCCCAAGCTCACAGTTGTCGAGATTTTTTGCGACCTCTTCAACATTTATCTCTAATTTACATAAAAGAAATCATTCTTTCTATTGTTCAAAACCGTATAATAATCCGTTTGGTAGTTTTCAAATTTATCGCTTTCAGACAGATAGGAAGACGCCGCCGGGGATTTCTTTTTATAATCCTAATATATATAAGTTACGACGACGACGACGACGACGACGACGACGACGACGACGACGACGACGACGACGACGTCCNCCGATCCGATCCGATCCGATCCGATCCGATCCGATCCGATCCGATCCGATCCGATCCGATCCGATCCGATCCGATCCGATCCGATCCGATCCGATCCGATCCGCTTATTTCCGCGGCTCCGTCCCTTAGAACGGTAAGAATCGGTAGACGTAAATGTGACCGATCACATTTATTAGTATTGAGTATCTTATGTTTGTCCTTTGTTAATCCAAATCATAAACTTTGTGTGCAAAATTTCAGCGAAATCCGTCAAGTAGTTTTTGTGTGAAAGAGTAACAAATACACATATGTACATACTTACATACTTTTG
>MOOZ01001164.1:27096-38502 GCA_002930495.1 Cecropterus lyciades
ATTGGTATGCAAATAGTTTTGAAGGTGGTAGAGCTCTTTGTGGTTCGACTCCGGAAGCACCACCGCCACACCTATTACTGCCTAATAACAGCAGTGTTATGCGCTGTTGTGTTCTGGTCTGAAGGGTGTGGTAAGGGAGACATACTTTTCCGAGGCATTCCATCTTAGTCCTCAGGAGTAGCAACACATATGTGGCCAACCCTAGGTGAGACTTTGTTCTTTCCTAGGGTTGATTACAGATGTCCATGGGCGGCAGTAGCCACCATCAGGTGGGCTGCATGCTCGTTTGCTACTTCCATACTATAAAAAAAAAAAGATACATATGTATATATACTCTTTCAAAACATAACCCTCCTTTTAGCAGTTGGATAATAAACCCTAACATTTAGTATTAAAAACCACACCAAAAAAATTTAATGACCGAAGTGGGCACGGGCCTGCCAGTCAGATCTATGTTTAAAGTATGAATTCATATTGTTAGTAGGGGCATGTTTGTTCACAGGGATTTGTTTAAAACATCGAATATTTACTTATTGTAATGGAATACTTCATATCTATCCGCGTAATAGCATAACGCGTTTCAATAAATAAAGCAATTTAAAAAGCTTTCGTACATGTTTCTCGCTCATACAGTATAGAGAATGACCGAGAGGTAAATAAAAATATCAACATTTTAGACTGTAATATTTATCGGAACGAATTATACAAACGTGCGAATAGACAGACGTCAATCGAAACGCCTTGAACTGTGGATTGTTGATTTTATTACCATGTTTGAATAACTTCTGTGGGACGCTTATCTTGGTATCATGCGGTAGAGACTAGGATTACACATCTGTTATGATAATCTCGGCCTGTTGTTTTGATTCGCACTTATATACCGAGCTGAATCTACAACAACATAATTATTATGATACTTTCGAGGCCAACGTGTGACTCTTGTGTTAAGCGTAAAATGAATGTGCCTCCGTTAGTTAAAAAGGCGCACATAACATTATACCGCGGAATCAATAAAAAAAATGCTTGTGCCATTTTTTGAAGTAAAACTTCTTTAGAATTGTTCGCATTTGGTTTTTGTTTCAGCGAGACACGAAAATGCGTGACGAAAGCAAATGTCGGCGCTACAACTAGAATGCACCCTTTCTTAATCACGCTTACGATTTTACTTCCTAGCTTGTATAGGAACTTAAGTTTGGTACATGCGAAATAAGATATCCGAATATAGGCTGCAGTGACTATTTAAATGATTTTTTTTTAAATCATAAGTCTCAATACAAATGTAAACACGATTTTAATAATGTAACATGACATCAATCAATCAATGTGTATTGAATCCCGATATTGTTATTATTTATGTAAATGGATTACTTCGTTTTATGAGTGGACGTATATACATGTACGCACGTATTTGTGACACATACCGATACAAATATTCCATATCGCGTACGAGGGTTAACACGGCACAAAATACTATGCACTGAGCTATTATTACTATCGGCGACAGTAGGGGCGCAATGGACAGATGCGCCTGCCCTTTGCCGCGACACTTCGCACCTGGCGATCTGAGACACCCCTACGATAAGATGAACCTATTCGATATAACTGTACTTTGCGACTGTACGGGATTGCTGATTACGTAGAAGACAAAACAGCTTGGAACTGAGCAATACAATACATTTTCATACTTAATTGAATGTCAAAGTGTAGGTAGCGTTTCTTGCCAAACACGCCTCTGTTTAGTCAAATTTAAATAATAAAAATATTCGCAGTAACGGTTAGATAACTCATCTTTTTATTTCTGGTAAGTCTACATAAACTGTTTTTATATAGACCCATAATTATATAGCTCATCCCGAACCTAGATTGAATCTCCGTCTTTAAAGCAACACAGACTTAGAAGTACAGACAATGAATAATGATAGATCACGCCTACTAATCGGGTAGTATTAGAGTAAAAGGTCAATGAACTCGACGGTCTATGTTTCGACTCTGAAAACAGCAATAAAAGAGATCGAGAGGCCAGTTTTTATTAGTCTGGTCCTAGATTATAATGCGGTTTCCATTTATGTAGCGCTAAAAGTCCGCGCACACTACGGGCATATTGCGCCGCACCGCAAATCATTTTCATATCATTTCAGTGTATTTCATATCATCGCAGCATGCGAAATAGAGCTATGGCCCATCTGTAGTGTGCGTTGGTAAATTCAAAATATCAAGGCAATACTGATGTGGCATATTTTACTGTTGGCTGTATACATTTTTATATCCCATTGCTAGGTACAGGTTGACCTCCAACGGGGGAAGACTTGGAGAATATTAATATTCATTTGCCAAGTTATCCACCCAGAATTTAAATCCGATTCAAACACAAATCACATTGATCGATAAAAACCACAATTATCATCTACAGACGATAACAACAACAATTACAGCTATAATTACTAAAATTGTAACAAAAACTTTGTTCGTTAATAGGCTGAAATTATTATCTACCATAACTACGCTTCGTAAGACGCAAATTTTATTTAAAACGCTGAATTAACAAAGGAGAACGCAGTAGGCCTTACTGTCCACCAACCTTACACAAGTCTGATATAACTTATCATCATCAATTACTGCTCCACTACAGAATTCCAGGTCTTCAGAATATGGTTGTACACTGAATATGACAACCTCATTCTGATTAGTGTTTAAACCCTGGATTTTAGTCATAATTCACCACGCTAGCGTGGCGTAGCGCAAATTGGTATGGACGAAAAGATACCTCAACACTGCGACCAAGGCAATAAACAAACAAACAATCAACTTGAGCTGCACGAGCGAATGAACAATGGTCATCATATGTTCGTGTTTCGTGACGTCGCGAGTTCATTACCATGCATTAGCGCTCCATTGTCAAGCGTGACGTGCATAGAGCCTGTAATCAGTCGTACGACATCGTTGTCCACGCACCGTGTCCCTTCGACCTGGCTCCCCTTGGAATTACTGATTTCAATAAATTCAAAGGTAGAATCGTTTTGGTTCGCCCGAAGAGGTGCCCCTGTCACACGAGAGCGATGATATAATAAATAATAAATGATACGACCATCTCAACCACGAAAAACAATCAAGAAAACTGCATGCATATTCGCTTCTTCAGCAACAGCTAATAATATATCAGTTTATAAGCAAACAATGATTGTTAATTGAGTCAGCGATTGATATTCTTCGAAATAAACTTAGTTACGTTATCTTACAAATGGACTTCTCTAACCACCACTATCACAGTTCTTATAATAGTGCTAAAACACGCAATAAAGTCATTATGTATCAAAACATAATGACAGCGACGTACAAGTTTGTCTCCTGTATTCTGCCTCTCATTGATCACATCTCCCCGAAACAATTTGAAATGTCATAAATAAACAATCTCTTGCTTTTATCCACAAAATAAATCTTAAATAAATTAATAAAAGTAAATCTAAAACAAATTAATAAAAAACATCTAAAACGAATTAATAAAAATGAATATCTAAAATTAATTATATAAAGATAGCCTAAATCAAATTAATTAAAATAAATATAAATCGAATTAATTAAAATAAATCTAAAACGAATTAATCTACATTTAGCTGCAGAGCAGACAAAGAGCAGATCCGATTTTATTCGAACCAATTAGTTTCAGTTAAGCACTTTAATTTAGCAAATAGCTGAAATCATGGCACTGAACCAAGCATGATTTTAAAAAGCGACATGAATTTATTACAAGCCAACTTTGATGTCAGCAATCAGAACGTCAAATTCGTAACACGTACAACTGGTGACACAGGTGGAAAACAGAAAATTTTGAACTCTGAAAAATATAAACCAAAACCATATATCACCCATTCATTATATCGACTCCAAAAATAAGAGTAAGACAAAACTAAAGCATGCTATAAAATTTCCGATTACATATAAGATAAAACAGTTTGGGACTCAGCAATAATAGATGTCCATAGTTCATTCATTGTCAAAGTGTCATCTTGTCAAACAAGCCTCTTGTTTAGTCAAATTTCCAAACCCACTGCGTTTCTTGCCGGATCTTCTCAGTCGAGATCATGTTCCAATCCGATAGTAGTGTAAGAAAATATTGTAACTGACCATTTGTACCCCTGTAGGCCTATACAAAATAAAGGCATTTTATTTAATTACAAAACCGAATGATGCTTTAGTACAATCCAATGTTAGAATCCCAGCGGGATTTATTCACAAGTGACTTACGACACGCGCACATTCATTCAAAGTCACTCAATTCGGAGAGCGTGTCAGCTCGCCAAACCCTCTCGTCAGAACAAAGCCTCCTGTGGTGAAAAACGAAAAGGCGACACGTGTAAGGGCTGGCACTAAAATCACCCTTCGAGCCCGACGGCACTTGTTAAAGGCTGTACACAGGATGCGCGCTGCACGACTTGGGTAGACAGCGGCCCTAATTACAGATTAGGCACGTGTCACTGATCATAGAAAGTCAATGATGGTAAACAAAAACCACATTGTTCACCTAGACGATTTGAATTACGTCCTAGGCATAGGACTAATTCCGGTGAAAAAGAGGGCTCTATCTTTAAGCCTTATAGCAATCCATCTACGAACGGTTTTCACAGTAGGGATTTAAATGTTCTAAGCAAGCATTTTCATGAGATTAATGTTACCTACACGTCGTTTCAGACAATCGTGATTAGGGATGTCGCATGCGAAGTTCCTACTTCATATCAGTCCAAACCTATTTCGAAGTTCCTATAGTTCGTATTTTGTATATTAGGTACATGTATTCATATCAAACTTCAATCGAATTGTCAACCCTATTAACTATTGGGCTCCTTACAGCCAGTTGATCCCCTACGAAGTGTTTTTGTCAGTGCAATGAACGCCCGCACTCATCATCGAGTGCCACTCACATGAATGTTTGCATATCGCATCAGTATGCATAAGAGCTGAATCAACACTTTAGGTTAGACGAGTCGATCTTCAAATGTTTTACACTGGTTTTATAGAATTTTGGTGAAGGTTTCGGGTGCAATTTCATACACGTTTTTGGAAATTTATTGGATATCGTAAATATATCGGGATTAACAGTGGCCTATTTTTACTTAAATATTTGCTTGGGCCGGCGTAGTTTCTATGTGTTTTGTAAATAAAGACTAGTCTAATAGCCAAGTAATTTTTGTATCATTCAATTAACCATATACTTTAGGAAAAAGACAATTCCAAACAAGCGACGTATTATTTTTTATTAGCATAGATCGTAGAGGTGTGTTCCTAAATATACAAACAATCTCTTCATTCAACACATACAACTTGGAATTGTCTACGAACGTCCATAACTTTCTTACTTCGGTATTCTTTTTTCCTCCTTTTCATTTATTCAAGCAAGCGCGAGCAAGACGCCGACAACGATCGACGCTAGGCAGAATAGCTGACGCACAAAAAACACGCCAAAGTTCTAGGACCCCAGATGGTACAGATTCGTCCACATGCTTTCCTTACTCATTTTTTGTTCGCTAATTGCGAATTATAATAGCCAGAACCCATTCTCCGCCCGCATTTGAATAGCTCCAAACAATGGTAATGCTTACCCTCGGCGTATCAGGCATCAGGTTTCGAAAAATCCCTCACAGAACGATGTAAAGGCTTGTTATGAGGGTTGCATTCACGTTCACATGTCTAGGACTAGTAAAATAATCTTTTGTTAAGCTTTTGCGCCAATCTCTGCCCTTTTCAATAATTTTTAAGTACAATACCCATACCCGTAAACAAAGAAATAGATTTGAAAAGTAGAAATTTTGTACTCGATTATTTTTAAAAGGTCGAAGAAAGATTTAAACGAGACACCTTAGAACATTTAAATATCGAATGAACGATAATATCAATAAAAAAACCCGAGACAGTTGTCAGAAAAAAATGTGTGGCCGTGATACAATAGAACTAAAGATATTAATGTACTCTTATAGAACTTTTATTATTCTTTACATACAACGTGAAAAAACGTGTACTTTAAAAAAAAGTAAATAATGTTGCTTTAAAAACAATCATTACAGTATACGATTATTTTAGAATCAATATGTACATGAGTTGCATGTATTAAAGAATTTTATTTAATTCACGCATATATATTAAAATACTTACACATAATAAAAATAAAAGTTCCACGTGTCTAAGCATCGCATAACGTTGCAAAAAAATACTTTGAAGAACTGAAAATATGTAATAATAGAAGTTTCCATAGCTTTTAGAGCTTTTATATGTGTGCTTGAAATTGTATCGTATAACCACAATAACTGAATTTATGTGTAGTTATAGTCCATATCTTGAACATAATATTAGTTTCATAAAAATCTAACTACTCTATGAAAATCAATACAATAAAAAATGTAATTTTTTTAAAAGCAAATGAGACCGCGGGGCTCAGCCAGTCTGTAGTATAAGTAATGGCAATAATTACATAGCATAACGGAACATTAATAACTTTTAACATAAATATGTACCTTACATATAGCAAAAAATATTACCGCGGCCATATGGCTGAAAGTGACACAATTCCTGCAGCAATCTAAAATGGACCTTGACATGTGGATAGGAAGGGTCAAAGTTCCATTAAACAATCGTCGATTACGGAGGTTTATATCAGATAGGTCTCGAGACAAGGCGTATTAATTTACAACAGTGGTTGTCAAAGTTACTTTGTTAACTCGTCAGTTTGAAATCAATTTTGTTCAACTCCCACTAAGTTTTAACTTGAGTGCCATACGATCCTTATCTCATCGAGGAATTCATGAAATAAAGCAGTAATTATAACGATATAATCGTTATAGTGTAGTAGGATGTTTGAATTTTAGTTATTAATATTGGAAAAACACAATACTACCAGTAAACCTGTTCAATATACGCTATTTCTGGGACACATTACCGCGCAACTTAAGACCACTCGCGGGCGAAATTTCGTTCACTTTAAGAAGCACTGATACAGAACATACAAGTACAATACATATATATACATAATACACGTGTTTTGTTTAAGTGTAAAACGAAGCGCGCCATTTGAGAAGAACCGATCCGATTCATCATAATTAGTGAGTTGGAGACATGAGAAAGATAATTAGCGATGATTTCGAGTTATTACATTGAAACAATACGAAATGTATTATCGGAATTTTTAATTACTCCGAAACAATTGTCAGCATACCCATTATAACACGTTAGTGATTTCCATATTACTAATTAAAAGGTAATGTACAAATAATTTATTTTTTAATTTTTAGACTATCCGTCATAATATGACATAGTCTATAACACAGAACCGACAATCAGACAATAGTAAAGTTTTTAAAATTAGTTAGTATCTGTATCAATAGGGAAAGTATAGAAATAGAATTTTTGAAGTAATTTGGCTAAGGGAGTCTCAGATCAGTTCATATTAAAAAAGGGGACTCTTGCTCAAAATAGTTTGGGACTTACTGCTCCATAATTCTTATTAGGTGTACCAAATATAAAACTATATGTTATATACATATATATATATTTATTTATATTATAGTCTTTCCAAAATTTCAGTAGGCTAACTCAAAATACATCCCTTTAAAAGCACACTAAGCTTAAGTAAGAAACATAGCTTTAACTTTTCGAATTGAGGTTAAAAACACCGAGTATTCTATAGAAAATGAATTTTCTTTCCCCGCATTAATATTTACACCTCGGATTTATTAGCTTCCTCGAGTATCTCTTGAATACTTCGACGTAGTCGGTGGCTGAGAGCAACTCGAGTACCGTTGGATGGATAAAAACTGGCGTCGCAGTTCAATCAGGGTGATGTCGAGTAACCGGCTCGCTTGGGACAAAAAGTGGGAGAAACGAAATGAGATTCGAGCGAAAAAATTGCGGAGCGCGGCTTTCTTCCTTAACTTACTATACTAGTAATGTTTTACTCGCTGTGTCCTATGGTTTCACCCGCCTTTAATAAATTTAACATAAATTTAAATTGTAATAATTTTTCACGAGTTGATTGATTTCAATGAAATTTAAACTAAATTTTACCGCAACATATAATATTCCATATATTATTTCCAAACCCTAAAATTAAGTAGTTTTGGTTTGATGCAAAAAAAACACAAACAATCAGCCATGCAAAAATTTTTGATAGAAATTTCTGCTTATTCTATGTCCTCTAAACACTTTTTTGCAAATATACGACGTACAAACACGCGAGACTTTCATTTTTCATATATGTATGGATAACTTGATTTGTTTTTATTTTCAAACAATGTTTTGAAATAAAATTACTTTGACCAATACCAAGATAACCGTTAGGATGAATAAGAACCAACGATCAATCAGTCGCTGTACCGACTAGTTTGAAACAAAAAGTGAGATCGCAATTGATCGAATTATGATTTAAGCGCAAGAAATTGCCGATCGCACTAAGAGTGTAAGAAGTACACTTTACCATCTAAACAGCTAAAATTATTAATTTTGTATTATATTTATGTATTGTAACAAGAAAGACTTTAAAGAAAACCACTTCCACAATTATCAACAACTTATACCAAAATTACTGTTAACATGCGTTCAATGAGGCGGGTAATGAGGGCAGCACTTTCATCCTTTGCTTACTTAAACTATCAGTATGTAGATATTAGTATTTTCTGTTTTCTAACAATGTCTTAAATATCAAAACCAATACAAAAACTATTGATCAGAAGAGACGTTCAATTAGAAAAGGTGATGACGCACGACCGGCTCGCTTGGGACAAAAAGTGGGATTGCGAAACGAATCGAAATTCGAGCAAAATCGTTAAAATCGAGCGTTAGAAATCGCACGAATCCGTAAAACGCAAACCGCAAACGCAATAAGATAGCATAAACATATTTGGAAAATCAATGTTATAATCTTTTAGGCGTTCGATATAATGATTACATAATATTTTACGTTCAAAATCTACTCATCAAACAACATATGACATCTACCATCTTGATAAACGAGGAAGAAACACTGTTTCGCTACTTGCAATTTCTTTTTTAATATTCAATAACAACACCATAAATCTTCATCAAGATTGAAATAACAAAGTCCCGTTCCCTATTCCTTTTTCCCCGCAACCAAAAGAGTTTAACGCCGGATGCGTGCATGCATTCAAGTGGCGTGCGAAATACTCGAATATGGCAATGCGTGGCGGCAGTGGGTTGGTTGTTCACATTCATAAAAACTGCCAACAAAAAACTTAGTATTCAGAGGGAAATAACTAGTTGCACTTATGAATGGAAGTGCTACAGTTGAGTAAGCACAGACGAATGTAGTAAGTAATAATTGTAAAGTTACTACTGTTGTGTATGGCCAACGTTTTGCGGAAAAAACGTATGAATTATAGTTAAGAATTTCTTTTAACTCTGACGAATTTTGGGCATATGATTCTTAAATAAATTCTAGAATATAAGTTATATTCAATTCAAATTTAATTTACAATGTTATTCATTATCGTATCCTCGTTTTTTGAACATATTAAATAATATTACGTACATATGTATGTTTGTACAAATAATATTAATAAAAAGCAATATCTGTATAAAAATTCACAAAATTAATTGTCATGCACATATTTTTCGTTATTACTTCCATTATTCCGATTTATTTTGAAAACTAAATAGATACAGGCGCAGGTATGTAGGTGCAGCGGTGGATCCCAAAGGTCTGATGGATGGAAATTCCGATATAATATTTTATAAGCCATCCTCTGTTTAATTCGCCTATTGGCACCTAACCGAAACAGGTAGACGTATAAACAGTAGAACTGCAGTAGCAGATGTGCATAAACAAGTTTTGATCATAAAAATGGAACAAGGTTCCCAGTTGTTGATGAATTCACGAGCGCACCTGGCGAAACGCAGCATCCGCCAGATGAGAGGAAATGCATCTGAGGCAAGTTGTTGTAGAGATCTATTATTATCAATGTATAATAGCCAAAGAAATGCATTTGAAATGCGTTTACATTACTAGTCACTAAGGTCCTCATTAGAAACGAATAAATTAAAAAGTTGGCCAATAATCATACAAAATCTCCATAGAACAAATAGCTATTTAAATCACTTCCTAATCCAGGCAACAGTTAAAGTAGGAAATACAGTTAAACAATAACAACTTTATGAGCTTAGCCGAGAGCTCGTTACCTAAATCGGATTACGCCAATTTTCACCTCCAAAATAAACACCGAAAAAAGTTCAAAACAATGAAGGGTTAAAAATAATCCGCCCTAACCAAATACGAAGAAACATTTGTGTTAAAAGCTTTCCTTTTAAAAGGAAAGGGTAAGGGCAACAACCTGTTTAATTGCCGTCAAACAAGGAAACGCGATCCCGCAGCAGTCAGAAGACTTTCAAATCCTCCAACATTTCGGAGAACATGGTAAATTAATGTGAGTCACACACCCACCTGTCGCTGTACCCCGAATCAATAAACACGGAAATAAACACGACAAAATGTAGGAAAATGTAGGTTGTTTCTTACAGTCTGTACTACCAAAGGTAAGTTCTACCAGTCTTGGCGTCGTTCGTTTTTCAACCGCCACCAAATATATGTATAGATTTAAACTAGCTGTACCATGCACTGTACATACCGTGTACTGGTTTGAAGGGTTTGCTTATAATTTCAACTTAGTCCTCAGAAGTAGTAACGCATCTATTCCTAACGTCAAATGTAACAACAATCCTATTTGGATTATTTTCACGTATTCGCGCTCATGATTATTTTATATCAGGTGAACTGTCTGATCCTTTAGAATATTACTTACAATTTGAACAGCCAAAGAACACAGTTCATGTCGGGCATATGCATCGGCTTCAATTCATTGTTATTTGTTAAACGGACCAGTAATTCATAATAATGAATATCCAACTCTTCTCAGGGATATACTATTATTATTATTATTAGTTATAAAATGGAAGTAGCAAACGAGCATACAGCCCACCTGATGGTAAGTGGCTACTGCCCATAGACATCTGGTAAGATCAAAGTTTCAACTAAGGTTAGCCACAGATGCGTTGCTACCCCTGAGGACTAAGATGGAATGCCTCGGAAAAGTATATCTCCCTTACCACACCCTTCAGACCAGAACACAGCACCGCATTACACTGCTGTTATTAGGCAGAAATAGGTGTGGCGGTGGTGCTTCCGGAATCGAACCACAACGAGTTCTAGCACCTTCAAAATATTAACTTAAATATACTTTTATTACATTATATCTTCGTTGAGTTATTTCAGTTGAAACAATCGTAAGAACTTACATCATTTTAGCAGAAGCATTAGATAACGAAGATATGACTCAACAGATTCACCAGACACCTACAACGTGGTGCTTACAAGTACTTCCTAACAAAACCGGAAAAGTAGCTTTGGACGAG
>MOOZ01001164.1:56726-68539 GCA_002930495.1 Cecropterus lyciades
ACGGGAGCGGAGCACCAACGAAGAATGTTACAAAATCGGGGTTTTTTTTCTAATGAGAGCTTCCGCTGCATGCGCTGCGTAAACGGTTAAAGTTTCGTAAAAAATATATATGACAGAATTAGTCCCCTTTAAAAGTTCTAAAAAAAGTCAGCGACAGGAGATTATTAAAGGTATAAAATTTCGGTTAATGTATGCCACGTTACATTTCTTTTAAACGCGGGTGAAACCGCGAGCTCAGCTAGTCATCAATAAAATTACTAAGAACGGTTTTTTGACACAAGGGGGTTAAATGCAGAGTAAGTAAGGTGGTAGAACCAGTATGGTTCGAGCCAGTCGAGCAAGTACCACCGCCACACGTAGGTATTTCGCTTTACGCTCAAGCGTTATTGCGTTTGGTGGAAAGGCGTGATTGCCGGCTTTCTTTCATATGAGACGACGAACTTATCCCTCCGGAGAAGCAACGCATCTGGGATTGACTTCACATAGAACCCTTATTGCATATGAAGCTGTTTACTTTCGTCCTAAGACGGCAGTGACAATTTACCATCAGGTGGACTGCATGCTCGTCTGTTATTTCAATTTCATATGAATAAAGCATGCATTCAAGGGTCAGCAACTTTGATTGACCCGTATGTAGTTGCAACAACAAAGCTCTGCTATGTAAATTACTAGGCGCCTGTAGACACCGTGATAATTGTCCTGTGGTTAATTTTAGAGTTTACTAAACAGCACGGACGCAGTTGTGTCTGTACACAAAATAAGCGATGATACAATATATTCCAAGTAAACATAATAACAATATTCTTCGTATATTTACTGTTATGTTCAGTGGCAATAATGGAAGAATTAATTATAATTTAACAAGGCAATACGTCCACTTATCAACTTAAAGGTCCAGTGCTATACATAGATCTACCCTATGAGGGTCTTTGATAATAGTCACTGCGCCTAGAATACGTGTTGGTGATAGCAGTTGGTGTTGATATTCCACAAGAAGACGATGCTACCCATCTCCTAAATTTTAGTCCTTTGATCACCTTATAAGCAAGCATACATGCATTCACCATGCACAAGGAATTGCTTTTGTACTGCAATACAGAATTGTCAAATGTATTTTACATCTCGATATGTGCAATGGAACGCAGATGGTAGTCGTTAGAATGAGAAGACGATTTTCCTATGTAATAAATTTATATTCAGTAATAAACTGTAGGTATGGAAGTAAGGAAATAAATAATGACAGAACCAAGTCACAAACAGACGACAAACAATGGCTACAAAGGAAACAGACCTGCTAATAGCTCGCTTCTGGCCGCCAGCCAGAACTGCTATATTATGATTGGTGGGAACAAACATGTTCCGGAGAAATTCTATCAGGACATAAGTCGCAAAAGTAGCTACGAATTTCAAATTTCAAAAGAGATAACTTCTAATATAGACGTTTCTGACAACTTTAATTTTAAATAGACAACGTACATAGGTAATTCCTTGAAGAGAAAGAGAAAGTTAAAGTTAATGAAAAGCAAACATACGCATCTAATTGCAACCTCCTTTCAGAGAATTTCTTATTTAAGTAGTACCGAACTCCCACTCTTTAGAAAGAAGCAGACAACAACACCGTCACTACTAATTTTCTGTAGAATATGTTTAGGACAAATTCTTACCTCTCTCGCAAAAGCGTCCGGCATGGTGAAAGTCGACGTGATCCAACAGAATGTGTTGACGACGTTGGCCGGGAGTCCGCTACCCACGATGCACTGTATCGGTTGCCCCACATACTGGGTCGCAGTGATTATCAACGAGCAGGTTAGTAACAGTACAGTTGTGAACACGTTATGGAGCCTGAACACCGCATTGTCGATCTTAATCGGCTGGTACTTGAAATACACACTCAACCCTCCGAGTAACTTAAACATCTTCGCTTATTTCCTTCCTTTCTTCTTTTCTCTTCTTTATGTTTAACTATTGCATCGTTCGCTTAGCTTCTCGGAATGTGTGTTTCACTTAAACTACTAAAAATCAGTCTTGTCGTAATTGAATTCGAGATATCGCGGGAATGTCCGTTGCCGCATGAGATTCGAGATTATTGTCGAGATTCAGACCGGTACCTGAAACAATGGAAAATATTTTCAGAATACATTTAGAATTTTTAACTTAACTAGACACAAGCTGCAGCAATAACGTACAGACTTCCTATTATTAATATACAGTTAGGTGCAGAACTGAGCATTGACTCAGAAATTATTTGATTACATTAAATATGTTCATCTTACTTAATATGATCTTACAATATTTTTGGAAGTCGGTTTCATGATTCTATTGTAAAAAAAAACTATTACAACTTAATAATGTATGCATTCCCGGTGCAGTATAGTATTAGAATCAGCTATAAACAAAGCAAAATTTGCTTATCACCTTATAAGTAGACATAAGCTGCAGCAATAACTTACAGACGTCCTATCATTAATATACAGTTAGGTGCTGAACTGAATATTGACTCGGAAATTATTTGATTTCTGAGGCAATGCTCTGTTTGAGCTTGAGTCAATGTATTTGACTCAGTTCTGCACCTAACTGTATTTAATAAAGAATAACTAACTTATTAAATGTTTTTACACATGACATATTCTTGAAATAGTCCGAATTTGTCATGCCTGAAATATTATCATAAATATGAACTATTCAATTTATTTTATATAACTTTTTTTGGATATAGATGCATATATCTCTGTAAATTTATACCAAGATGTGCAAGCTTTAGCATTCAAATTGATAGCAATTCTAGCACCTTTATATGAATCGATTTATCGTTCAAAACCGTTATATTGCAATTGGTACCTGATGGAAACCAATAAAATGGCAACTACATTACATAAATGTTTATGATCGTATATGATGAATCGTTCACGGAAATAGGAGTGGTACTTGGAAAAGGTCTAAAACATGTTCAATTTAATAGACGATTAGAATTTGTTAAATGAGAAGTGTCAAAGACTTAAGTAGGTCTTGAAGGTAATATCAAAGACCATTTACGTAGAGATCTTAATACATTTGCCAATAAAACAGGCTTAACAGCTAAACGAAACGATTCAATACAGTTTTCACTAGAAAGGGATAAAGGGATTTCTTCATTATATACTAAATCTTAATATATTAAGCAATAAAACTAGATTATCAGTTAAATAAATGATCTAATAAAGTTTTCACTAGAAAGGGATATAAATTTAAAATACCAAAATCAATTTATTCATCATACACGATATTAAATGTCACGTTGATTTGAACGCCATAAAACGCTTTGAGTCCTTTTTGTGAAATCCGTTTTACTCGATCTCGGTACTTGTGAAACTATAGAAATTTTGATAGAAAAACTGATTATAGAGCAATCACCCCGTAACGCAATATTATACTTTTTTCCTTATAGTGTAAACATACTTACGCCTGTTATGAAGTAAACAAATGTGTAATACCTACTAAAGGTGACCATACTACTAATGAAAATGTGTCCATAAAAATGTTACAGCAATTAAAAGATAATAACTGACCTAACCTAGTGGAATACTATCAAGCGGAACCAACCTTGGTATATACTCGTATTTCTCATTCTGAACATAGTAAATTTAGTGATCGTTGATTGAAATAACTTTATATTGACTGACATAAACAAAACGGTGGAACAACGTACATTGCTTATGTTTCCAGAAGGTTACGTGTGCAGCCTGTCTGTTCACTTTATTAACTTTTTTCACATAATATGGAAGTAGCAAACAAGCATGCAGTCCACCTGATAATAAGTAGCCACTGCCGCCCATGGGCATCTGGAATCGACCCGAGATTTTATATTGGTCTTACCT
The DNA here is from genome assembly GCA_002930495.1 of Cecropterus lyciades. Classification (NCBI taxonomy): domain Eukaryota; kingdom Metazoa; phylum Arthropoda; class Insecta; order Lepidoptera; family Hesperiidae; genus Cecropterus; species Cecropterus lyciades. The sequence continues at coordinate 60,581 of MOOZ01001164.1, forward strand.
TAAATTAGCCACAGATGCTAACTCTGACTTAGTTGGAACAGTTCGGATAAGTATATCTCCCTTACCATACCCTTCAAACCAGAATACCGCATTGCCTAACACTGCTGTTATTAGACAGAAATAGGTGTGGCGGTGGTGCTTCCGCAATCGATCCACAGATTTCTACCACCATGAACTACTATGTATAAGGTGCATAGTACATAAATATCAAAGCCCATGACCTAAATCGCTTCACAATGCACAATCAATAATCGTCCAAGATGTTTTGCGTCATTCCTCAATACACTTTTATCCTCAACATTCCTTCCATAACCTGCAAATGATCACGGTCGCCTCAAACATCGCATTGTACGAAGGTTCAATGAACAGCGAGCAATTCTATGAACGATTGTTCACTGCAGTGCAATTAACGTCGAATTACTGATGTGCATACATGACATGAAAGTGCTTATCTGTGTCTCCTTGTCCTCCTGGCTTCAGGCCTTTTAATTGATGCTACAAGGCCCATATTATAATAATAATCATACGAGCTCTTTCAAAAGTACAGCCTACATCGCTTAATATCCAATTACAACACGGCCCTATCTTATAGGCCGGTGATATATGGAAGTATTCATATACTTGGGTATACGGTATAGAGGTAACCACAATCAATGATATTATTTATCATAAAGTATAACCTTTCGTTGTGAGACACTGATGAAAAGACCGCCATACCTACGTCTGCCTAATAACACTGCTGTGTTCTGTTTGAAAGATGAGATAGAAGACATTCTTATCCAACGCATTCCAACTTAACCCTCGGAGGTCCAACACATGAGCAGCCAACCTCAGGTTATACCATGATATTATCTGGGGTTGATAACTGATGTCCATAGGCAGCAGTAATTACTAACTATTAAGTGGCGTGCATCCTCGTTCGCTTCTACTATTTTAACAAATTCTTTTCTCAAAACGATAAGTAAGTATCTAAAGTATCTAAGCGTTATAAGTTTTTATACAAATAGCGTTAAACAAAAATATAAAGCCTCACAAGTCTTCGCAAGACAAAGATTATTGTAACTTGGAGAAATACATGCTTATGGTCATATCGTCACTAAGCATGAAAAAATTTAAATAAATTGTTTTTGTATGACAACGGACGAATGGTTAAAAAATTGGACTAAAATACTACTCATGCTGCCCTAACAGCCTGTATCGCTAATGGATAAGGAAACTAAGATCATACACCGGACATTGCTTTCAGGAACTAGTGATATAGTTAAAAATATTAAAACAAAAAACCAGACTGCTTGAAACGATTATTTGTACATAATGATATGTTTAATTTAACCCTTTGTAATGAGTTTTCTTCAAAATAGGTAAAAGTATTATAATATATTTATTTTTGGTATGGTCTGTTTACTAGCTATTATTATATACCCAAATCGTCGTGATAATAAAAAAGTCGTCACTAATACCCCCCCTACTCCACTACTAGTCCCCCTACTTGCAGGCAACATTTTTTTAAATTATATAGCTTATGTCACTTTCGAAACTGAGACGATTCTAATGATATGTCACACGTCACAATCCGTCAAGCCATTTGGGCTGTAGCGCGTGCCAAAGAAATGGACATACATACATACATGCGCTCGAAAAACATTACCCTCCTTCTGACGCAGTCGGGTATAAACAGTATCGACTGAAATAACATTCTAACAGTACCAATAACAATAGGATGTAAAATCCATCAATAAATGCTTCGTCCTCATCGACTTTACTATTGTGTACAAAATCCCACAATCGACATGGAGCCTTGTCGCCATTGCGACGTTACAGCAAGTGTACAATTGCAAGCAGTTGTGCAAACAGCGATCTGTTACTCAATGGCCAATTGTTTCGTGATCGCTACGCGGTGTTATGGGTTACTGGCACTTCGTCGTCACGTGAATACATTCGATCTTCTTATTTTTTTTCAAATAAAATATCAATATCTTTCAAGTGTGTTGGCTTATACACACTAATACGCTACAAAAGCCTACACGGTCTCGCTTGAGCTCGGTTCGTTGTTATGGTCTTCTTCCATCTCCCTTAAAAATAGGAGCAATGAGGCGCAGCAAGAGGAAAGTGTCTTCACATAAAAATCTCATATTTTTTCTCTTTAAAATCAATACGAAGCAAGTGGAGAAATCGTGATGTTACTGAACTCAATTGTAAAAAAAATATAATTACTGGATCATTGCAATTTCTAAGCTTTCACAAAAAATAACAAAAATTCCTCAGAAGGCAAATCAACCAAAACATACCCATCTAAAGTAGAATAAGCCTTCTATTGTCACATCTATAAAAAGCTCGAAGACGGTCAACATGAAAAATCTGTCGTTGAAACACAAAAGACAGCTGTCGCTGGAGCAGTGGCGTGGAAAAACATAGATGCCGTTTTTGCTATAAATATCAATTTTGCAACAAAGGCAAAAACCGTGTCAACCGTTAACTGTTAGATAACTGCTAAAAATTGAGCCCATCTCAACCGCTAAGTACATTATTAGTCATAGAAATATAGCATGAAATGAAAGAAAACTAGACACAAAACTGTAGATCAATTTGCGACAGACCATACGTCATAGTTGTCCCAAATAACACGTTATTTCAATATTGAAGTAAAACTTATGCTTCTTTCAATGCCGGTAACAATAAAAATAAGCCGAATAAAAATAAACGCATGCGGGCGGAATCACTCATAAGCTTTTCCATAAGATTGAAATAACTGCCGTGATAACAGTAGCCAACATATTCATAAAAAGATAAATATTGTTTTTTTGTCTGTGATCTCCGAACTTATCCAAAATTCCTATTACTATGACATTTATGTTCCTTAATGTTCAAAAGTATTCATGTATTTATTTTTGTTAATACTCAAGTAACATCTTTGCTTCTCGTTTTTACGTACGTTATTTAAAAAACATTTGACAATATAATATTAAGCATAGTTCAATGCGAATCCTAGTATAAAATACTCAAGTGTACTGCAATTCTCAACTACATACAAAATGCATACGTTCCCATAAACAACTCCAGCACATCCGCTACTATTTAAGGCGCTTAAACATTGCACTTTACTCCACTTAACTCCTTTCTACGTTAACTTAAAAGTAAATACGAGTTGTCTAAGACCGACTTAATCCAACGCCAGACGCTAGATACCGTACACCGGTACTTAGGTACGGATACGTATCTGCCTACGCGCCTAAGGCTGTCGGCGTTAATGCTCAGCATATAAAACACTAGAGTACTGCACGCGACGATGCCAGTGTATGAGACTGTGAGCGCAACATAAACATATTTTTAATATGCAGTTTTCCAGTATCACGAGACTAGATGATTTAGCATCCTATGAAACAAATCAACATACTAAGTACCATTTCTAGACACGATTTTCTAATAAACACCGCACACAAGTACCGCACGCGCCGGAATTACATGACCCTTAATATACCAGTACAAATCCTTCAGAATTACGAACTAGCCGAAAGACTAAAAGAAATAAAATGGTAAATTAAAAATTTGACGTTTCTAAATTACTCACAAATACATTCGCAGATCTGATTCCGGCAGTTAAGGGTAAAAGGTACCTAAAGGGTAATATGTATCCATATCATTAGTACACAGTGAATTGTTTTTCGCATAAAACCAGCCGCCCAAAAGATTATAATGATCCTCGAAACTTGAAACTGCAACAAGTTGAACCAGAATTAAACTTTGCAGAGTAATTAGCCATTCAAAAGCAGTTTCTTGCCGTGCTCAGAAACGCATTAACGGAATATTTTAAGAACCGGAAGTAAGTAAACCAAGCTATTGCTGTACGAGCTTTCATAAAACTCAACTCGAGAGGGGTTGAAGCTATTTTTGAACAAAATGGAATGAGGAGATGAACTAGTGCTAAGGAACTTTTGAATAACTACAAAAAATACAAAATTATATATACATAGTACATAACTCAACATACATTACATTTTTATTTAATTTGAAGCTTGCTTGAATATATTTAGATTGAAATTTGAATTTAATGAAATCATGCAAATAAATAAGTCACGTAACACGCTTATGAAACTTTTACTAATTTATAATAATAACTTTTATTGGTTACTTGAATCAGTTTTGAAACTTTAACATATTTCTACGAAGCCTACCCTATACACTGCGTGAAAAAGATTTGTAAGAAATGATGCAATATAAGGAAACCAAAATGTGGAACGCACATTACGTTCGCAACTTTACGCGAAGATGAAAACCACAATGAAAAATAAGCTCAGTGACAATGCAAAATTGCCATATGAACTAGCTTTTTCAAATCAATAAAATGAATGATCCTTTAATTTCATTACACCACGAATCGCTGATTTTCATTCCACGATTTCAACGATTCAATTTTGACACTTTATTCTTTATTGAATGAAACCTTATTTACAATGTCTTTTAAATCTTAATCGAAACAAACCCAAGGTAGAGTAAAAGAATAATTTCTGTGCGGTCCATCTCAGTCATCATAACAGTATCTTTCCTCTAAGCAGTATGATTATTAGTAGGAAATTGAGAAACAAGCTACATTTCGAAAGTTTTCTAAACACAATAGACGAGGTCAATCGAACGGTAATGAAAACCGAAAATTGCGATCGCATTCAAGAAGGAAACAGGTCTAAAACTATTTTCAATGATCACTTTTTTATAGTATGAAAGTAGCAAACGAGCATGCAGCTCACCCGATAGTAAGTGGCCGCTGCCGCCCATAAATATCTGTAATCAACCCTAGGTAAGATCAAAGTCTCACCTAAGGTTAGCCACAGATGCGTTGCTACCCCTGAGGACTGAGATGGAATGACTTGGAAAAGTATGTCTACCTTACCACACCATTCAGACCAGAACACAGCAGCACATAACACTGCTGTTATGAGGCATGGCGCCTAATAGGTGTGGCGGTGGTGCTTCCTGAGTCGAACCACAAAGAGTTCTACCACCTTCAAAACTATTCTTACATTGGTATTATTTTGGCAAAAAAAGTTATTTCATTGACAATTTATGTTTGGCGACCTTGCAGAATTCCTGAGAAATGGCGAAACTAGTAACTTTGAATCACGCTATCAGTTTTCTCAACTTACAAAATAGAAAATTAGCTCCGAACTGTCGGAACACGACTCCATGCGTGAAGTATAATTATACCATGTAGCTTAAGTATAAGAAGCCTGTAATTATGATCATAATTATATCACCTAACCTAGCACGGTAATCTAATTTTGTCAAAGTGGTAGCCCTACGAGATACTAGCACCCTTTATCTCTAAAGCTACGGAAAAACGAACCATGTATGACACATCACTTCTGACTAATTACAAAAAAGCAGCCATGTACCAATCTAAATTTGAAGTAGCCAAAAGCCAAAATTCTATTAATGGACAAAGAACCAATTAACCAAGAGAACCAAATTATAATAAGATTTTGCAGAAAAATACTGGTATAGAGATGTATATGCTATATTTTGTATCAGAATATTTCAACTTCAAATATGGATTTATGCAGGAGTAGCTACATGAGCTGTATAGCTTTTAAACTAATTGAGTCAACAATACAGATCAAAGGCCGGGTTAAAAGTCACTTTGTAGCGATATGTACGGATATCTGCAATAAAATAAGACGTAACTTGTAATAAATAATTTCTAATTCTATTACAGGGATATTCCACTCTACATATATCTTCGCTCCCTTTAAAAATTTGTTCAGTCACTGCTGAGTATAGGTCTCCTCGTAGTATTTCCAACATGTCACCATGTCCGATCATTTCCTATCCTCATCCAATGACGGCGTGCTTTGTTGACCAGGTCGTTTGACTATCGTGCCAGTTACCTCCCTACGATTCTGCCATACTTTTTCTTCTAAAGATCTTTAGATGGGTTTAGTAGAAACGTACAACCAAATGTGCTCCTGAACAAGTTTAGTTTAACTGAGATTCCAGGTTTATTTTCAAATCAAGTCAATTTATTATTGAACAAGGTAAAATTAGCTACAGTTCAGCTTCAATTGGTTGTCAAACATTTTTGTTCAATCGCTTATTCTGCCACTAAGTGGCTTGCAAATATGAATTAAGACAGAAGGAAAATCTAATTTTAGTTGATTAAAAAACAATAGAAATTATGTCCTCAGATTATTTAACAATACTTAACACTAACCATGAACTGAATCACAAGTGGAATGGCAACGGATCTCTACCAAGAATCAAGAATTCTCTACCATAGAATCATCACAAACTCCTACAACCTTATCTATACTATGTCGACTAATTGGAGCAGTTTAAACAAATCAAGTATCCTTCAGACTCCTACTCTAATTATGTGACCTCTTCAGAAATAGTGAAGATTGTATTTAAATTGGCCACTCTGTAAAAATTGCCGGTGCTTTGCAAGTGCAGTAGAATCTTTATTCCTTTATTGCTTCAAGTGGACTATTGTCGCCAATCATCCTGTATTATATACATGGAGACATCTTCATTTTATTAATCGATTATGACTTAAAAATTAACCAAACCACGGAATTATCAATTCACGAAGATATTTGTGATATAAAAGTTCAAAAAATATTTACAAAAGTACTTCATTAAAGTATTTGAAAAATGTATAATGAACGTAAAGTATTTAGGATTTGATAAGATTATTGTGAAAATATTTATTCTGGTTCAATCTATCAATACGACCATCAAACAGCGATATTGATGAAACGATGTTTTGATGAATTTATTCAAGCGAAACTGACAGTTACGTAGCATTCATCACTACTGCATACTAATTATTACGTTTCATAATTTGTAAACAATAAAATTATTGAGAAAACTACCTGTAATTGCAGATCGTTTTTGCTTACCTTTCAATCACCAATTGACTTTTATTGCGCGAGGAGTTAACAGCTACCGAATACCTATCTTAATAGGCACTAGGTATTTTAAATGCAAGAATCTATTCTTGCTTTACCTTTACTTTACTTTAACTATCATATTTAAGATTAGTGTAGTTTAGTTAGATTATTAATTACTACCATTTACCCACGACATCACGAGTAATTAAAAAATGTATAAACTTATACGCGTACCCCGTTAGGGTTGGAAGTTCCAGAAACGATTTAACACGGTAATTTGAAGCTTTTACGCACGACTTCTTACGAGAAAATTATAACATGAAATAATATAAACCTATGCCCCGTCAGGGGCAACATTTCTGAAAACAATTAAACGTTAATTAAATTATACATGTATAACGTCAAACTTTCGAACTTAATGGCTTTCCAGCTTAAGATTCTCACTTGTGCTTTACAAAGGTATTGTGAATATTTTACGATTTAGCGGTTTCCACTGTGCGTTGGCCTCTGGTTATGTCAGTAAATATCTTCCTCTTTTATATAGATATCTTCTTAGTTTATCGATAAATCTATCTTATGTTGAATAAGTGCTGTGTATATAATGTGAATAAATACACGACAGAATTATGAATCTCATATGTTACATCAGTCGTATGAGGCCTATTGTCATCCGATGGCTCCGAGGTCGGTCTAAATTGGACAATTGTCGGGTTCACAGCTATTGATGCCAGCCACCAATAAAAACCAACAATCGATCAACTGAAATGAAATAAGTACCAATTTTGTGCTCAGGACCATAGCAGGGAGTTGGATATTCAATTTATAAGTAATGTCCGTCAAATTTGTTAGTATATGTCAAAATATCAACTGAGGATATAAACTGCATAATCCATCATTAAGTCCATATTAGCAATAACCTGCAAGACAGAAATATGAAAATTAGTACAATTTTCGTGGTTCATCAACAGCGTCGGCACCAAATATATGGACGGCTTTAAAGAAATTATAAGTATCTGCCTTGTAAATTTATTACGAAAACTAAAGTAGCTTATGTTCATTTCAGGCTTCAAACTATCTC
>MOOZ01001164.1:103548-120019 GCA_002930495.1 Cecropterus lyciades
CCGTCCTCGGCACTTCAAAGAAGACTCCGGGATCTCCAAAGGAACGCAACCGGAGATGCGTTGCTACCCCTGAGTACTAAGATGAATTGCCTCAGAAAAGTATGTCTCCCTTACCACATCCTTCAGACCAGAACACAACAGCGCATACCACTGCTGTTATTAGGCAGAAATAGGTGTGGCGATGGTACTTCCGGAGTCGAACCACAAAGAGTTCTACCACCTCCAAATTATTACTAGAAGGCTTTTGTATTAATAGGTACTTTGTAAATAATCAAACTGTATAAAGGTGCATAAAAATGTAAATAGGTAACCATAATGTTCATCTTGTAATGATAAGTGGTGGCTAGTTTCTCTTATAATGTTAAGTGATCGTAACTTACTTCATAAAACAAAACTCTCGACGTTAGTATGATTTAATGGAAATATTTTTTAGACTCGCGCCTAAATTTTTACTGCCAATGATATTTAATAAATCATAGAGTTATTCACAGAGTTATAATTTTAAGTTTAAGTTTAGTAATGCGACTTTACGCAACACGTCAAGAGATGGCGCCATGATTATTCCGAATCACAGTATCGAAGATTTTTCGTAAACGTAAACTAGTGTAGCGTAAACTAGCAAAGATACAGTTGAGTAATATACTAATGAATTCAAAATTTATAAAAATGCTACAAATAAGTCGGCGATATCATATCTCTATCTCTTACGTGATTATAGCCACAATCATCACCGGCCCCGTTAGCCCTTACAATAAATGGATCACAGGGACAAACATTTCGATGGTTGGCATCGACCTAAGAAAAAAGTGCTTTTCTCATGGGCATATGGCCTTTTATACGTCGTCCTTTCTCCAGTATGATCACATGAAAATCAACATGTTTTGTTGCCACCTACAATTAACACTGTTAACATAGGCTACAATGATGCATTTTCATAAATAAAGCATACATACAATTTAAGTAAAAGAATGTAAAAAATAACTAAAGTTGTAGACTGTAATTGTTTTTAAATTTAGAGTATTGAAACAATTCCAGTCATGGACGTTTTAAGTAGCATATTTTAAGAAATATATATACTTTTAAATCTACAAAAATTTATTAACTAAAGCAACTGCCCAGGTGCAAGTCTTACTCGCGCACGAAGAGTTCCACCATTATCTGTATTATACATATTTATCCACGCGTGCAGATGTAAAGCCCAGAAGTAAAAACACGAGAAACTGCAGTGCCTTCATTAGTTTTGTTGGCTCTGTGTGCATTCGCAAATTTTAGCTGCTTATTAGTTGATTTAATAAAACATTTCGTTAAATTTGGTGTATATGTAAACAATCTGTTTTAAGTAAATCAAGGGAGCTTGTAAAATTTCACAAATGCTAGGACCACAGTTTATGTAATAAAGAAAACGATGCACCTAATTCCAACGATGACCTTTTGGAGGGGGGTGATAAAATCCTGAAATAACAGGACCTTTCATGTCGAGTTGCGACTTATTTTAAAGCGCGGGTGAAACCGCGGGGATCCTAGTGGTATATATGTACATATATACAATCACTAAACTGAATCTGTTGAAATATGACAGCTACCCCTTTCACACTATTCTCATTTTCATACTTTTTGCTGTCTAAAACCTAATATATTTGTTAAACAATGTAAGTCGCAACCGAGCGTATGTATGAAGAAGTCACGTCGCTTGGACTTCTTTCACCACAGTCCACATAATTTATCAGAAGTTTTCGCGATGCGCCTTAGAATTATTATAAATCACTTGAAAAAATTATATGTACCTACCTACCTTACAAGCCTACCACACCTTTCATCAGAACTACAACGCTACAACTTTGTTACAAACATAATAATAATGCCTACATAATAGATGTTTGTGTGTTTTTTTTTACATAAAAGAAGTAAACGAACGTGCAGTCCACCTGATTGTAAGCTACGGCCGCCCATGGACATCTGTGATTAATTAGATAAACAAAAACAAATCTTACGACTGCTGTTTCTAGGCATAAATAAGTATTGTAGTGGTGCCGTCTGTAAATGTATGTGTTACGTTGTATATATATATATTGTTGAAGGTGGTAGAACTCGTTGTGGTTCGAGTCCGGAAGCACCACCGCCACACCTATTTCTGCCTAATAACAGCAGTGTTATGCGCTGCTGTGTTCTGATCTGAAGGGTGTTGTAAGGGATACTTTTCCGAGGCATTCCATCTTAGTCCTCAGGGGTAGCAACGCATCTGTGGCTAGCCTTAGGTGAGACTTTGATCTTATCTAGGGATGATTACAGATGTCCATGGGCGGCAGTAGCCACTTACCATCAGGTGGTCATGCTCGTTTGCTACTTCCATACTATATAAAAAAATATATTGAATATGTTTTATTACTAGATGCTTTTAATTTAAATCATATAATATGGTACAGCCTTAGGCGTTTTTCCGCTGACCAATGTCACAATATTGTTAGTATCGTGGCCCACGAAGTCCGTTACAAAATCAAATTTTGAAGAAACCCATTGGTTGCAATAAAAAATGCAAATGTGTACAGCCACACACAAGCATAAGAAGCGTTACTACTTATAACTCGATCTAAACTCGAATCGTAGTAATACAGTACATATGGATTATGAAACGGGTTTTATTACATATTTCCAGCAGCACTAAACACTTTTTTGATTTTGGGGACGGGTTCGCCACACATTCAACTTCTTCTTTACAAATTTCAAGTATATATACCATATATGTATATATATATTTGAAATTTAAATTTAATTTTTGTATGTACTGAAAATAAATAGTCATAATTTTCTGTAAAAAAAAGTTATATTTATTTTTTTCATGATGCCATATATTTTGTTCTTGTCGCAATCTTGTCTTTTATGCATATTACTTGTACGAGCACGATGTTTCACATCTGCCATATCAACCCCATAATACCAGAGCCTTAGTAAAGGTTGGCCACAGATGCATACCTCTAAGGATTATAATGTAACGCCTCGGATAAAAATGTCTCCCTTACCACACCACCTAAACCAAAAGACAGGGGGGTTAGAAACTATTGTCAATAAGCTGCGACAGTGATGCCGCTGGAGTCGAACCTCCAAATGGTAGTGATGAAAAGGTAATAATTTATGGAACAAAACATCAATATCACTTAATCAAAGTCACATTATTGTTAGTGCAATGACACGAAAGTCCATTACGATGTCAGTTGTTGAAAAAATAAATTGATTTCTGTAACCATCCATCCATCCATCAGCCCTTGAAAGTGCACTGCTGGACATAGGCCTCCCCTAATCTTCGCCACTCCGACCGGTCCTGCGCCATCTGAATCCAGCGGTAGCCCGCCGTCTTCTTCAGGTCAGTCCACCTGGTCGGTGGATACTAGGTGGTGACTAAGTGGATGGCTGTAAGTCTAGTCATAAATATAATCTTTGCAACAATATATTTATAACCATTACAAAAACAATAAAAAGCACACATTATTATACTTTATACGAAATTTAAATACAAATCACACCAAGCATTTTTCTGGTACGTATTTCGCCACCTTATTTTAATTATAGCTAGATTTTTAAAGCTGTACTAAAATATAACTTTGTTTTGATGATAAGCGAGAACCTAGCTACACTCATCAAAATACTAGATATTCGAAACAGCTCTATGCCAGCCACAAACTTCTTGTTTATGAAAGTATTACTTTGTGTAAAAATTCTGTGATCGGTTGAGCTTTTTCTGAAAATAACCTTTAATACTTTAATACGTTTTTTCAAAACTTCAAACTGACAAGTTGACGATATAAATAAAAATGTAGCGTATAACATAGCATTCTCACATACGTATGTTGCTCACACAACATCCACATGTGGCATTAGAACGAAATTAGCTTCACTGTATCGAGAATCAAGCTTCATAGGCCCATAGTAACACCCTCACACACACAATTCAAGCGACGCTGTGTGCCGTCTAGCCGAGATCCAGTAGGACTGCATTCCTCCGAGCTGGTGGCGGCGCGAACTGACTTTCGGAGTTGAATGACTGATCAATTTAAAAGTTATTAAAAAATTATAGATAAGATATTATTTCGATGAGGAATATTTGTTTGCTAGTACCTATATCTGGTTTGAAATTTGTTTTTATTGGATTGCTATAGTTAGTAACGAGAAATAATAAACGAGCTGTGCCCGCAGTAGATACAGACATATGTATAACTGAAATTTATACATTTAATAAAATATTTTTTATCATATGCTATCCTATAGGAACCGTGTTGTTTTTACGTTAGAAAGTACAAATGTGTTTCTAACTATAATCTATCTCTGTGTCAAATTTCATTCAAATCTTTTCAGCCTTTCTGGCGTAATAGAACAACAGATATCCATCCATGAGCATATATAGACTTAGAGACTTCAGAGGGTCCGGACTTCCCCTTAGCATAGGTCAAAAAGATTTATCACCAAACAGGAACTTTTTTGATTTTTTGTTGACAACTTTCAGTCTTTTTATTATGGACTCCCACTTCCCTACCATAAGTTGAGAAAAAAGACCAGTCGATCTTTGTTTAGGAATGCTTCTGTTGGCATCCTCCCTAAAGAAAAATACATGTATCTCGCCCGCGATGTAAAAAACCGGAAATTCTGACATTATTATCAAGCTTAAAACAGATTCCGGATGGAAACTGCATTGTTAAGCACTTAGACATTTCGGTACTAATATGACCTAAACGTGTAGCGACAGCCACAAACCTGACCACAGTTTGACCTGTGGCTTACGCACACACACAATACTCACACATCGATACACATAACTTGTAGTATGTATGTAGCTACACTAAACATATTGTCTTTGCTTTAGGACTTTTTCACACATTAATTTTAATCGACTTCAAAAAAGAGGTTCTCAATTTGACTGATTATCTCTTTTTTTGAATTTTTTTTTTTAGAATCTGGTCTCTCGAATTAAACGCTTTGATTAATATTTTTGTTTTGTGTCCTTTCCTGTGTTTATTTTTCTTTGTGGCTTGTCCTAAAGAGTGTATCAAGCATATTTATTTATGGATTTATTTATGATAATTTTATTTATGGCGAAGGACCAGAGACCTTCCAATATAGTGCTTAGAAATAGCAACGTAAGTTTATCCAATCTCGGGTAGAACTCTGTTTTCATGGAGCAGTGGTTTGTTTGTGAGGAAGTCCAACAGCGGTAAAATGGGGAGTACCTATCTGATTTTTTTCTCACACTCCTAAATCTACTACTACTCTCTCCGACTACACTACTCAGAACGACAAAAAAGAAAAGGTCCTCGTATTTCCAGACTCCAAACCCCTTAATCCTTTTGATGCAGCGGTAGGTAGCTACATTGATAGGACAAGACCTAAAAATACATTTTTTCTTAATAAACAATTAATAGTTGTGAAAAATAAACTATATGTAAGATTGTCTTTACAGTCTGGTATAAGTAGTAGTTTGATCAATAGAATCATTCAATGCTTAGAATCATTAAATAACTCAAATACCTCGCAATTATCATAACTATGTAGGTTAAATCTTGCGGCATTTTTCATCAGTATTCCGTATTTATTAAACAAACAATTTTTTACCAACATTAACCATACTTAATCATAACTTGAGTTATTACTGTAATTTTGAAAATAGCGCTCACACCTCAGTTTCTAAAAGTAACAAAAAACTAAAAGGATTCAGGTAGTATGTGAAACAAAGAACAGTGTTGACCACAATGGGTTTATTTATTATCGTACCATGTACGATATTTTGACCTCTACGGCTTGGGCGTAAGAGTCAAAATATTACGTAACTTTTGATCTTTTTGGGCTATACATGTCTTGTCGGTATGTAAGCCAGTAAAACCATGATGAATGTCCGACGGTCTGTGAGTCATCCGACCGGTAATATGCAGGTAAGAAGTAAAAATCTGGTTATTTCTCACTCGACGCGCCCTACGGCTAATGTCGCAGTGATGCGATGCTATCGATAGTTATAAGGGAGTAGAATTACTACGTACCCGTAAATTGTACTCTTCGAATTAAAGGTCAGAGCAGGTGACTTGTAATTCCTCAAAATGCGATGGCGTAGGTACCTACTATTGGACCAAACAGTTATGTAAATGTAGACAAATAAACCGATACCAAGTACAGCAAAGTCCTTCAATTAAAAAAACAGATATAATATCTGAATGTGATCGCTAAAGACTTCAGGGCTTGCCCTTCCTAGGAAAATTTAGTCTAAACAACAACACAAAGTGATTCGGAGACTCTAAAAGATCCAGCACGCTTTCCCCAAGTAACTTGTCTCTCAAAGTAGCTTGATCTTTACTGCGTCCCTGTCCTTGCAATCTTCGCTGAGTGTATTTATCAGTAGTTTTTACGTACAGTAACTTATTTGACTTAGATTGCAGAGTAGTCGAGATAAAGAAAATTAATTTCTATTTCTCACACTTCTGGTCTCAATTCGAAGCTAAGGCAAACTGCTTATTTCCCGAAGTCTTGCCGAACATCGGCACTGTCTATCTTTAAAATCTTCTAACATAGAGTCCAAAGATATTTCTATAGTTCAATAATATCATCACAAACAACCTACCATCTACTATATATTTTTATCGACACACGGACAACACTATTCCTGCGTAAAAGTAGTAGTCGTTTGTACTTTCCTAACGGGTCCGGTCGTCTGTCTTTATCTATCACATCGGGCTGAGCATCTATCTTTGTCTAGCGTGGGTGTTGCCCAAATAACCGGGTACTGGACTAGGCAAAAAGGTGGGAAGGTTCTTGATAAGGCCCTTAATTGTGTACTCATTGTTAATGTTGGAATTCGAGGCTCGATATTCATATGTTAGACGTGATGGGAAAGTTGAGTGCACAGAAGTTGTATTGGTGTATTTGTGACTTATATTGAACGTTTTTGGTTGTGTTATTTACAAAATCAAAAATGATCATTAAATGCAATGTTATGGAAATGACCATTCCTTAGCAGCATAGAAGACTATAATAAGCCACAATTAACATTGATGTCTGGAGTCAAGTATATTTTTGCATAGGTTTGCTTGGGAGGGAGGGAGAGAGGAGTCCAATATCGGCAGATGGCGAAAAAAAATAAGGTAATCTATAATTTTTTTCCACCTTATGATTTTTTCTCGTCTATTCTAAGCGGGGGTCCGGTAATCCCCTACTTATATACGCCCATATATATGTGTTTTTTAATGAATAAACCAAAATTAGAATCAAAAAACCTTATTATACATATTCATAGCTTGAAACTGTAGCCAAATTAAATAAAGCAAATATGCAACCATTATGTTGTTTTATTTTATTTACTTATTATAAATGTATGCAAATTTCTAAATTTCTCTATTTGTATGACACATACGAGTACACAAAGTCAAATACGTAAGCCCTACTGAAGTTCTTAAATCAATTTAGTTCATTATTCAGATTTCCGTCATCCCGAACTAAATAAATCGAACCCGGAAAAAACAGCTATCCAACGTGGTATCTTGTAAGTACATTGTGTTATGCCAGTCAATTGATACAATACAATAAGAGATCCTTAGTTATCGTGATGTGAGCCAGCGACGAAGGTCGACACGATACATCGGACACATGCAATAACGGAAGTCGCACGGATGTAACCAGTTCATATCGTTACATGAACAAGCAAAGACCGATCATTATGAAGCTAAACATTTAAACTGAATTTCTAGAAAAGTAAAAGCCTAAACTTTAGTATGAAAACGTAGATGATCAAAACTCCACAGTTTTTAAAATATATCTACTTTACATTTTTTAACTCATTATTGTCCCACTGATGGATACGGGTCTTCTCTCAAAATGAGAGAGTTTTAAACATCGTCCACGGCTCTGACCAAGTGCGAATTGGTAGATACTTTTCGTACCATCTATTTATAATGTTGATGAACGACCTACATAAACTTTTTATTAGTTTTCTATGTATCCATCCATCCATCAGCCCGTGAAAGTCCACTGCTCGACATAGGCCTCCCCTAATCTGCGCCACTCCGACCGGTCCTGTGCCATCAGAATCCAGCGGTAGCCCGCCGTCTTCTTCAGGTCATCAGTCCACCTGGTCAGGGGGCGGCCTGTACTCCTTTGCCCAGACGTGGTCTCCATTCGAGGACTCTTCTAACCCATCGGTTGTCTGTCCTACGAATGATGTGGCCTGCCCATTGCCACTTCAGCTTTCTAATTCTGAGAGCTATGTCGGTAACCTTCTAAATATACTACATACATAATAGGTTCTAATAAATAATTTACAATAAGATAGTGAATAACAGTTACAGTAAATTTCAAAGCGATCCGATGGAAGATAGAATGAAAAGTGTAATAAAATTAGAATCTGATATTACGCATTTGCTTCCAATATTAGGTACTAACACCACTCAAATGTCGTTTGTAATCTGATGTGCTAATACTTGATCGTTATCGTAAATGGAATATCAAAGAAATAAAGATTAGGAAAAAATACGCCTCAGATAAGCGGTAATTCTATTGGCGATTAAAGTTACTTTGAAGGTCTAAGGAGTGGTAGAAAATCGATAGGTATAGTGATAAATTGAAGTAAAATTTTATGATCCATCCTTCCGTCAGCCTTTAATCCACTACTGGATATAAGCATCCCCTACAGACGGTTTTTGCCAAATATCATCGAACCTATTTCTACGTGAAGCTGTGTTGCGTGATTTCGGGGTCACTTACGTAATATGAGGCGACCATCTTAGTTTGCGGGAGTAGACACATCAGTGATCGACTTCAGATAAAATCCCTGTTCAATATGAAGTTGCATACAGATGTCCATGGACGGCAGTTACCATTTTCCATTACGTGGACTGCATGCTCGTTTACTACATGTGATAAAAAAAAACCTAGCATACGTGACTTTGGTTACTGCGGTTAAAATTGATGTAACAGAGGAATACTCTGTTATCCATCTCCTGGATTTACCCGTCAGTCATCTCGTACAACAACGGGAAGAGAGGGAATGAAACTAGTCAAGAAAGATACCACACAGCACATTTTAATGAAAGAACCAGCAAAAGATATAACAGATAACAATTTAATCAAAAGGTTCACTTTCCGTCATAGGTTAGGAACTTATACCACTACAGATACTACTACTACTACTACCCATCGTACATCTTTCATTTACTTTACTAGAAATTTTAGAGATTAGCTGTGAACATAAGCCGTTTTCCAAAAAATATTGTCTTCGTAAGTATTCTGTAAATCCTGAAGATACGGGAGAACTATACATCTAAAATCTTATCTCAAGTTCATGCAAACTCATGCTGAATTGCTAGTCTAAGGACAAAGATGTAACTATCGTAGATTACGATGCTGTTATTGAAATAATACTGAAATATGAGGACCATTATGAAACGCTAGGTTGACCACATCGAAGAAAAGATCTTGAATAGAAATCGTTTGAGTTACGAAATCATATTAAATTATCCTTATTATTGCTAGACTCCTAGACATTGTGGTAGTTACTAAATATGGGCAGAAGTAATGCAATAACATAGATATTTCTAGAATAAATAATAAGTATAGTACTCATAGAAAAGTCTAAAAGTTGTTGCTTATAATTACATGAAATTTTTGTGACAATTTTCGCCAGTAATAAGTAATCACCGAGATATATAATTCTGGCAAAAGTGTATAAATTAATTTAAAGTTACTATTTTTAAGCGGTTATAGGTTTGAATAATGTATTTTATTTTTATGTTTTGAATAAGAGTTACTGCATATTATATAGTTATTTGTTTGTCATGATTGTACTTTTGTCTATGATCAAATCAATTTCCAGGAGACTGTCTCAAGTAGGGTAATGTGGTAACGATTGAATGGATACATTAATTTTAACCGATTTATAAGAGAATAAAAGCGATGGTAATAAAGCAATTAAAAGTTAAATATAGCATTAGGCGCATATAAAGTAAATGGTTGAGGTCGTCGCAACGTTATGTTGTATGAATTGCAATAAAACAGTCTGTCTGAGCGAATTTGAAACAATATTTCAAGATATCTGAGAAGATGTCCCTACACGATTAAAGACAACTAGTCCCAAACCTGGTGTAGCGTGGCTACTGTCCACGTAACTGTATCCGACTAATTGAGCGGGTCCCTCGGGAAGCGGCCAACGCGGCAATTGCTTCGGCCTTGCTCGCCCACCGCCACGAGCTGCCTCCTCATGCCAATTAATATCTAGACTTCCTATCGTTATCTCTTCATCGTCGTATTAAGATATGTCGAGCGGAGATGCGCTATGTTAGGAATAAATAGAAGTAATAGACATACTATACGATTACCTAGTATGGCTTTGTTCTGCTGATACGTCCATTTAGCTGTAGCATTTTAGTAAGTGAATTAAAAATTTATAAGTATAGTAAATAGTAATGTAAAGTAATGATGTAGTACATCATTATTTTACATTATGTCTCTTTACATTCGACATTACGTTCTTGTAAGAAAGAAAGGGTGAAGAAAGGAAGCGTTCGAAAATAATATATTACGTATATAACAACCACGTCTTTCCGAAATTAGTCTGGAAGAAAAACTACTCGTTCCATGTTGGATACAGTAACAATTTGATATCTTGCAATAAAAGGCTTACGCACTTACGCATGCATAATATCTTTTAGTTGCTAGTTAAATTCTTTTAGTAGTATGTTATAAAAGAAATCCGTCTCGCAGACCTGAAGTGCAGATAGATAAATTTCTCATACATATCTTCGAGAAATTTCCCTACAAAGTTTTCCCTCGACGTCATAGGTAATGTAAGTAAGTAATGTAGTAATAACAAACAGTGTAAATTAACAGACCTTCTCGTGCATTAGACTACTATGTTAAAATTATGTTTTGTATTCGATACACTGATACACTGTTTCAGACCTATATTATACGCAATACGAATAATTTTATTGATTTTCTTATTATGTCTAGACCATGGCGCCCACAACCGTGCCAATTTGTTCATGCAGTGGAATATTCCTGTGTCCTGATTTAAATATAAGTTTATAGGGTTATTTTATTTGTCCAAGGGCATTCTAGGACATAACACTTCGTTCGCACGCGTCATAACTCACAAATTTAAATAATACTATTTTAATATCCGTACTGCCTTGTTACCAAGACTTCACAGATTTAAGTCCCAACTCTTGGATCACCCAAAACCTCAATCCAGCACTATCTTCGTGCTTTTTTGTTCTTCGTTATTCTTTATAAACCATTATTAGCTGACATCGCTTCATTAATTCGCCGAAGAACTGACTCAAGATACTTCAAATGTTACTAATAGTTAGGGTTGTAAAGGAGGCATCTTAGCTGAGGCGGAGCCGGATGTGGATGTTAAGAAGTTCACATCTGCGGATGCGGATATAAAGTTCTTATAAAAAATAGTACCATAGTAGTATATTCTTATAAAAGTAGTATCGTATAATAGAGTATTCACGAACAACATCTTTGCAGATTTGTCGCCTTCCGTGCCGGCTGTCACTAAATAATTGTTCACTTAACACTGAACTTGATGGCGCTGATAAGTAAGTGCGAAATACGGGAGACAAAATATATCTCTATCACAATAAAAATATTCATATAGTTGCAACATGTAACTGAGCGGCCCCGTCTAGCGTCAAGATCAACGTAAATGAACCTCCGTTAAAACTCCGCAAAAATTTTGCGGAGGTGGATGCGGAAGCGGAGGTCCGATTTTTTGCGGAAGTTCCGCAGTAACGGAGGCGGAGGCGGAGTACCGTTACAACCCTACTAATAATATAAAGGCAGAAGTTTATAATGCGGGATGGATATTTGTTCTTTGTACGCAAAAACTACCGACCGGATTTTGCTGAAGAGTTTGGCGCACACATAGTTTATGATCTGAATTACTTCCACTTCACCGTGTTAAACGTGGCATAGTGGACGGAGCCACGGGAATATCCTATTACATCATAAAAACATTCAACAAGCTATGTCACGCGACAATAACAAGTCGTATATCAGAAACCTTATACCTACTTCCACTTAAGCTCTCAACGAGGGTCAGAAGGTCGCATGCGATCCATGTCCAGCTTGCTCTTTGCCCTCGGTGATTGGTTTCGTAATTCGTACCAGTTTTATTATTGTCTAATTTACGAGGCCTCGGTACTAATGAAGACGTCAGTGGGTACTTCATTGATGTAACCTCAATGCATACTTGGAATTTACTGTCCAAATAATATTGGGGTCCCTATCCTTAAATGTTTCAATTTGGTTGTTTTGGGATAACTTTTTGAATTATTTCGTGTAAGACAATTGACTTCACACAGAACCTCTTTTTTATGTTGATATAATATCTCCTTGAGCGGCAGTGACAACCACCAGTCCGGTGGACTGCATGCTCGTTTATTACAACTTCAAGAAAAAAACTGTCATAACGAAACACATTCAAAAACGCGCTACATATGTTTTGATGATGAATAAATAATAAATCAATCGACCAATAAAATAATCAATAAAATAATAGTACTCTTATTTAAAGTGCTTATGCAAGTTATAAAATAAAACCTTCAAGGGAACTCAAGGAGGGATAAATCGAAATTATTTTGAAAATAATAATGATTTTATATTTCTCAGTATCACTGAATGCTTTGTACACTCATAAGCCACAGGAGGAATTCCCTGTATTGTAGCACATAGAAACAACTCAAAGAAAAACGCCCAACTTACTTAAATAGTTCCAAAACCTTGTTCTCATACGCGAAGATCTCTGCTATAGTCATCCCTGCTTAGGGACGGTAGAGATATAGGGATATGTTTATGACACACTGATAAAACTACCATCGTTATCATCGTCCCAATGAGTATTACATAGGAATTCCTTAAATATTAGGTTTTACGAATCTGCTGCAACAATGTCTAACTTGTGATCATATTTGAACGAGGACATTGCCTACATAAAGAAAAATAAACCCTAAAAATACAAGTTAAAATACGAATAATCTATACTAATATTATAAAGCTGAAGAGTTTGTTTGTTTGTTTGAACGCGCTAATCTCAGGAACTACTGGTCCGATTTGAAAATTTCTTTCGGTGTTAGATAGCCCATTTATCGAGGAAGGCTATAAGGCTATATATCATCACGCTAAGACCAACAGGAGCGGAGCACCAATGAAAAATGTTTCAAAATCAAGGGGTTTTTTTTCTATTGAGATATAAAATTTCGGTTAATGTATGTCACGTTACATTTCTTTTAAACGCGGATGAAACCGCGGGCTTAGCTAGTAGGTAATAACTGCGTATAGGCTATCCATACCATTTACGGGTACACCGAATTCGGAATTTACGATCTACGTATCTTTGCTGTTTCGATCAAACACCGCTCGAATTATTCAAATTGATCTTGCAAGGCCAATCCAATTCCCGAAACATTCCAGTCTCATTAAAATAATTTAAACCCTTAGCCCTGAGGCGATAACGCGATCCACTTGAAGTTTGAACAATGATACAAACTATATAGAAGTTGGTGTTCTATCTGCTCGACATCCTAATCGTTGTTTGCTTGAGATTCAAGTGTTTTTATTTACCGTATGATAATAAACTAGCACAGTTTACTACCTATAGAAAATATCATATAGTGTGGAATTTTCTTGTTTGACGGCGACTAAATAAGGCTAATGAAATAACACTTTTCATAAAACTTTTTAAAAGAAGCTACAGACGGGGACAAACAAAATAACACATAAAAAAGTAAAAAAACAACGTTTGTTATCGCGTTCAGTGCCCTTTAATATATGTATATCTAATGTCTATCTTAAAACATTTATATTATTATTTGAATACATGTTTTTTCCCTTTAAATTATTTTTAAGCAGCCGATTTTCTGTTTTTACAATAATTTATTTAATATGCTATATAATAAAGGTGGTAGAACTCTTTGTGGTTCAACTCCGGAAGCACCACCGCCACACCTATTTCTGCCTAATAACAGTAGGGTTATTCGCTGTTGTGTTCTGGTCTGAAGGGTGTGGTAAGGGAGACATACTTTTCCGAGGCCATTCATCTTAGTCCTCAGGGGTAGCAACGCTTCTGTGGCTAACCTTAGGTGAGACTTTGATCTTACCTAGAGTTGATTACAGATGTCCATACAATTGCCGCAATTGCCACTTACCATCAGGTGGGCTGCAAGCTCGTTTGCTACTTCCATACTATAAAAAATGCTTTTGCTTTTTATATAGCGAATGAAATACATAAATCTTTCTTATTAATGTGGCGACCTATCGCTATTCATCAACAGATGACTATTCTGAATCACGCTATCGGAGTTTTCTCAACATAACAACTGTATATATAAAAGTTCCGTACAGAGACTGTTGGAGCGCGGCCGCTCCCCAGGCATTGTCACCTAACCTGGCGAGAGATCTCCCTATGCCAAATTAATATTATAAATGAGAAACTTTGTGAAGATGTATGTGTATTTGATTCTCTTTCACGCAAAAACTTTGATGAGATTTGGCAGGTGGCAAAATTTGTTTATGGCTTAGATTAACACGATAATGAGTATCCTATTACTCATTATCGTGGCAAACGTGACTGAAGCGAGCGGAGCTGTGGAAGCTAGTATGTACAAAGGTTAATCGTTTAAAGGTTATCTTGTATTGTGTATTGCACACTTGCATTGTCAAAGAGCGGATGCGGCAAAATGCATTAGGGTCCTCGCGCACGGCAACTTTTAGTAGCGACGCTGTCGCGCGTTTCCTATACGCACGACAGCATTGCTACTAACACGTGTTAGTCGCATTTGCAAGGCGCTGCTGTATCATGACTGTATCGATGCAAACGCGCGACAGTATCGGACGACATCGGGAAGAAAACGGAGGGAGGGTGGCGTGTGAGTGTAAAACCACGCATCAGTGCAACACTTTTGGGTTTGAATTGCGACTGAATCGTAGTTATTTGGGTACCCAGCTAGCGACCGCTTCGCGACTGTATCGATGCGGAAATGCGACAGCATCGCTACTGCAACGCTAGAAAGAGTCGCCATGGGCGAGGGCCCGTACATTAGCCAAGACTACAGAATAATACGAGAATAATAATAATACAATACGAGACCAAAATGCTGTATACATATAATATTAATTTGATACAACATATAAGAATTCGATGTATAATATGTAAATTGTAAGAAGTGAAGATGATGATAGATTATTATTTCAAGTAAAACGTAACCGGGATGACATGTGCCCCAATTTAGACTTTAGTTAAAGCTTTGGTATACATGTAAAATATTAATGCGTGTCCAACACTTGCAACAAAAATAATCTAAGAGTTAAAGATTTGATTAAGAAATATTAATAATAACGTTTTATAATATAAGTTGAAAATTAATTAATGAGCTTAAAATCAATCAAACTGACGGTGCGATTGTTGAGAAAGCACATAGCAGGTTTGAAAGGCATGTAGATATTGCAACAAACGATCGATATAATTATAAACTCGAAGCAATTGGAGGCGAAGGTCAATCGTCATGTACACAAGAATTGAAGCTATTTGCATTATAAGTGGCGCTTACTGTCAACAACGAACAGTAATAAGTTATTGAGGTCTTTAATTTACTCTTGAAGATGCAGTTGCAGCAAAAGTAGACAGGAAATTAGTGTTTCAGAATCAAGTATCGATTTATCGCTTTAGGAGTAAATCCCTATACCACGTTAAAGGAGCTACAAGTCTTTGTGGTATGACTCTGGAAGCACGACCGCTACACCTATTTTTCCTAAATAATAACAGTGTTATGCATTATATTCTGGTCTGAAGGATGTGGTAAGGTAAGTTGAAAGATATACTTATCCGAGACATTCCTTAGTCTTCAGGAGTAGCAACACATCTGTGGCTAACTTCAAGTAAAACTCTGATCCTAGCTGGATTTGATTACAGATGTCCATGGGCGGCTATTTACCTCAGGTGGACTGCATGCTCGTTTCCTATTTCCATATTAAAAAATATTCATACAATTTTATTCGATCAATCAATTTATCATTCCACTACTGAACTACATTTTGTTGAAATATAACATAAATCCTAGCAATTATGTACGTATAATTAAAACAGCCGGTTATGGTAAAGTTGGTTGCTGAAAAATGCAAAATATTTTCTTTTTATGAGTCATATAAAATGATTTTTTTTTTCAATAAAATCTGTTTTTCGAGCTAAATACTATATTTTTCTCTTTTTCTGTGACTAAATCAACAATCAACAAAAACGCCGATTAAAATCAGAAATATTTGAAAATTTACCGATCAGATTCTGGCCGGTATCGAATCCAGAACACTGTATGTTAGACCTGTGTAGTCGCTACTCTAAACAAATCATGAAACCAAGACAACGACGACCCGCGTGGCTGAGTGGTCACCATGCCGGTCTGACACGCAGTGGGTCCCGGGTTCGATCCCCGGCCAGACAGACATC
>MOOZ01001164.1:120062-132739 GCA_002930495.1 Cecropterus lyciades
GTGTATTCGTTTTTGTGTGTCCATGGCACCCACGACACAGGAGAAAATCCTACTGTGGGGCTATGAGTGTAGAAAGCGTTTAAGACAGTAAACACAAAGATATTTTAATATTAGTCACAAGACATTTAACATGGACTATCATTTCTTCAAGGTTAGCTTTATCGTATAACATTGAACGAGTAGAAATGAAGGCAATATTTCTCAGAACTATTCGAATAAATTACGGACAAACAATCAACATCATGTTCACAATAATTCAATGAGTTGAAGCCACTTGCATTGTAAGTTCTTAGGGTTTTTACAATACAGAAGTAGCAAAAGCTTCCAGTCCACCTGATGGTAAGTGCTAGCTGCCGCCCGTAATCAACACCAGATAAGATCAGTCTTACCTGAGATTGCCCACAGATGCATTGCAACCCCCTGAGGACTAAATTGGAACTTTTGGGATAAGTGTGTCTTTCTTACCACATCCTTCAGACCAGAATACAATTATGCATTACAAACAACAATGCATTAACAGCTATTATTAGACAGAAGTAGGTGTGGCGATGGTGCTTCCGGGATTGAACCACAAAGAGTTCTACCACCTTTAAATTGAAACATGACTTTCGTAAAATATCTAATATCAAATATCTAATATCACAAGAATATTTAGAATATACAGTATTTCTTCATGTACTTGACTCACATATGTATATAATAAAAAGTATACAGATGAGACTCTTTATCCGTTATCGTACCGAATGGCACAGATTTGTAATCGTACGTCATATCTAAATAATAAAAATAATGGTTGTATTCTAGCAGTATATTTGTATGTTTAATCGAATCAACGAATGATCACATATTTAAGATCGCACAATAAGAATGTAAGAAACTAGCCTCAGAATTTCGGCAAATTGATTTATACATTTGAAATTAGTCTGAATAGCGTAGTCTACAGTCTAGCGAATTAAAAAATTGACAATTTCTATAGGAAATTCAGTTAAGGGCGTAAATAAAAAGTCTTTTTATAGTTTAAATAACGACAGTTAAATAATATATTTAGACTATAACTTGGAAGGGATACGTCCGTTTCCTATCTGATCGATTAGCGAAGAAGAGAAATAAAAATGAGACGAGTGGTTTTATAAACTACATTTACAGGTGGGGTGTAAAAGTTTAAAACACATAGGTGGCGCTTATGTTGTAATTAATTCAGTCAACTGAGTTATTTATTTTGGTAACTAGATTAAATTAATTTTTGCAAACCAAATTGAAATAAACCAACAATTTCGAACCAAAACGTCCCTTTTATTCTCATCGTGTAAACATCACAGTCACTTGAATGGTCCCCGCCATTTATAGACCGCTATACGAAGCCTCCAAAAGAGATTTCATACAAAGTCGACCACAGGACCCTTGCTACTCTTAAAAATTTTAATGTAACGCCTAGAAAATAATTAAGCTAACAACAGCCTTTAAACTAGAATTCAGAGACAGAACTAGACATAGAGGCATGCTTGAGGCAGAAGTCCATCAACGAAAAAATCGAGAGCCTTTAATAAGCATAACAAGAGCAGTACAAACGTTATATTTTTCATAGGCTGCACATACATAGTTCCATATTATATTCTAATATACTGTACAAGTACTCACAAACCAACACATTCAAATATACGCAATACTTTATATATACGCAACAGCCGCCAGAAATCTCTAACTTATTCTTCTATGTGTAATCCACACCTAGTCAAGAAGATGGACCATAGCTTTAATGTTCCATTTCTGAGAGGAGAAAGCTCGTTCTCGGCAGAGCAACTACATGCTGCTACATGGATATATTTGAAAGAGTCGCCTATACAATTCAATTAAAATCAAGCATTATATGTTCCCCTAGTCCTATCAAACTCAGACAAAACGCTTCAGATATCTAAGTACTGGTTCGACCGTAAGTCTACGCTGTTGCTGGTGGATGCAGATAATACATAACTACAGCGCGCATTCAGTTTTACGACTACAGATAACCCCTTACGTCTTGACAATAGGGCTGCTGAATGCAGATTAAAAAAATTACTTTTTATAATCTCTGATTTGCAATTGCAATTCTGCCTGCTAACATGTCATCTCTTTTCAAAGAATTTTATATTTCAATCCCTTCATATATTTTCCTTCCCTTGATGCTTAGTAGTACCCAATATTTATTTTTCCACTTCTTTTTACTTAAAATAATACGTACTGCGGCTGCCTGCATAATATCATCGCCATTCGAAGACATGTTGCCAACAAACGCCGGTGGAGACAGCTTGTTGTTAACTAAAATGTTTCTTAATTTGTTGGCGATTTTTATTGATTCGGTGGAGACACAGTTGAAACAAAAGTTGGTGACATTTCGGAGAGTTTGAAATACGAAAGATGCCAACAATTTCGGTGGACACGCACCCTAAGGACTTAATTAATGTGCCTTGTACTTCTACGTTATACTTTTAAACCATCAACACCAGTGTGTAAAATTGCAGAAATAGGCGTGGCCGTGGTGTTCACTTGAAATAATAAAGGTTTTATGGCATGTTAAGATATTGCGAATATTTTAGTGGTATACAGCAAATTAAATACACGGGATAGTAGGTCTATTAACATCTCAGAATTTTAGTATATGAATAATTTCAGACATACTAAATGACAATGTTCCAGACATTATACAACACCGCCATTGCACTTTTGAACTAGCCCTTCGTAGCAACCAGTCAAATCTTAGAATAAAAAATAACCATTTATCTAAAAAAATCAATATTGATGTACTATCAATGTCGATTTTTTAGATAAATATTTTTTTAGATAAATGGTGTCTAGGAATATTTAGTCCTTTCCGGTTTCTCATTCCCTTTGCGATCCCAGAGTTCTCTTAGCATCGTCGAAGACAGCCATCGGGGGAGGTTTTAGTGGGTAAGAATTCCACATAAGCAGGCGTCGATCCACCTTCGTCAACCACGTCAACGGGAACCTTATGAAGATTTCCCCTGGCAAACAAAAAAATGTAATACTTAGCCCTGATGTATGAAAAACCGAAGCTTTTTTTAAAAAGCTTGCTGATCAAGTTGCCAACCCTAAAGCTGGGTCTTCTCCGGTGGTCTGAACGCCGCTTATGAGCACCTGTAGGTACCAGGCACTGCACAATAACTGCTCAGTCAGGACTTATACCCGCTACGACATGGTAACTTTACTGTAATCTACACTAATATATAATTATGAGATGGGGTGTGTCTGTTTGTTACTCAATCACGCAAATACTACTGGTCCGATTTACTTGAAATTTTGCATGGATGTAGCTTCTTTATCTTTTTTACTTTTGACTTCGGTTTTATTTCACTATTTACAGATGGCGACTATTTTTATCTCCTGCAGCGAAGCACGGGTGGGTACTTCAACTAGTGTAACATAATTTTTATACTTAAACTATCATGTTACATTCTTTTTGAAAATGAAGGAATTAGATGAGGAGTCTATAATTGGAGCGTCTTTCAGATTTTATAATATTAATTATTTTCGAATTTCATATTTCTAATTTCACAGTATTAAAACCTATGCAAAACCTGTGAAAAAAATGTAAACCGATTTTACGTAACTATTATGTTACGTAACTTCAACGAAATAAGTTCAGCGTGTAAGTGCAGTTTATATATCCAGCGAACATAATTTAGAATTCCAGCTTTATATTTGAAAAAAAAAAACTATTTCATAAATTATTTTATTAAGTTTCGCAACAATATTAATGTAACAAAAATCAAACAGAAGGTAAGGTAAATAACCTATAAAATACAGTCGCCTTACTAATCCGCCATGGATGGATGTTTGTACTGGTTTTTTCATCGGCCATTTTTTCTTGTGTTTTTTAAAACGAGTCGTGGGACCGGACCGAAGCATAAAAATGCAACGCGCGTAGACACGAAGACACCGTCGTTGATTTCTAATTCTGTTCGTTCTCTTTTCAAAGTATTCAAATTGATTTTAAACTACTCGTGTAGTCTTTAAGTGATATTTTCATGCCAGTAACGTTGTAAAGAATGTCTATGGTCTGAGAACTCTGTGAGTGTTCCATTTTCATAATGCAACTAGAAATAATTTAAATGGATACATACATGGAAATATAGTTCTATCTGAAAAATTAAGTGAAAGAAATTATTATGAAATTCTAAAAAGTTATGTGTAGATCTCTTCTTACTGATCACAGGCGTATTTTATCAGGACCGGGCGGACCGAACCCGTCAATCGCACAGTTCAAAATTAGATATCGAACCTCCTTTTGCCCCTAATTTATTCTTGACCAATATATTTTTTTTTAGAACTTCTATACCAAAATTATATCTTCAGTTAATCTTTTTCATCCTTACGATTTACATCAATAGTACAAACGCTATATTTTACAGTTTTGTTTTATTCGGTCTAAATAGAGAACTTAAAATTATTTCATTAAACTTGAAAAATAATGTCTTGATCATGGACCCGATTTATTGGAAACTAGTTATGTGACTCTAATAGATGATAGTCGGCCAACCCTTAAAAAGATAGTCAAAAAAGATTTACGGTTTTCTTTAGAATAACGACATCTCAATTTAAAAAAGTTGTCATAGCAACACGACGCGGCATTTCCGAGAAGTTCCAACTCGAATACATCTTGTGCACTACTGTGACATAACTGAAACGTCGTAACCGCTGGGTTGAAACCACAGTATTGTGTTCCAACGTGTTCGAGCAACAGAGCTTATAATAATTTGATACCAAAAAGAGTATTGCATGGCCTTATAGGGCACTTATGTCGATAGCTTCAGCGAAGATCGAGTATTGAGGCGTTTAAGGCTTTTTTAGTTGAGAGCCAGTTGTAAAAGGAATAGAAAGGTAATCTCAGCGATGATGAGACGCGGCGTGGGATTCTGAACTTTTTGTCGTTAGGGTAAAGGATGTATTTATTTGTATCGTATGAAGGCATTTCGCGAGGGGCCGAGGGGGTACCGGTTGCAGGTTTGACGGGTTCCGTGTTACTCACAGCGCCCCCTCCTCCCCGGTGCGCAGGCGCAGGCTACCCGTCTCGCCTGAAGTAATTATGTGGATTAAATGAGCGTGCGCCGTCAAATTTAGGATCATCCGATTTATTTTGTTACTTGAGATTGTTGGAGATTTATGTTTACTTCCTACTAGATAATTATACGTACGTATGTTAACACGGATAAGACGGCCAAATATATTACTACTTATTATTGTTTTTATTAGTATTACGAATCAAAAATCTTAGTATGGGGTAAGAGTAGTTCCAACTTATTTTTCAATGATATGTAAATTGAAGTAGATATGCATCTGTGATTGTCGATCGACCATAGGTAAGAGACTGAGGCTCAGACTACTCTACTTGAATTTGGCGTCTCTTGCCAAAGTCCATGAACAGCAGTGCTCAGTGCCCAATTAGTATCCAATCGGCTAGACGTTTATTAAAAAAAAGCTTTAATGAAACTTCAAATACCTATTTTAATTACTTAAAATTACGATGTAAATATATTCTGAAAAATAATAATTTAATATCATAATTCGATGAACGGAATATATGGATAAAATATTGTTTTATAAACGGTACACATACAACATACAAATAAATACTCTATCATACAAATAAATTTCACTATACGTATCGCATACTCGAAATCCTTGTAACAGATCTGTGTGTCCTACTTAAAGTTGAAACATATTGTAAACTTTTGCATTATTACGGCTTTTATAACTTGAACTGTAAAAGTTTTAGTAACATGAACGATGACGCAATGATGCAATGATGTATTGTAACTTATCATCTAGTTTTGGACACTTCATTTTTGATTTGATTCATTATTATCCGCCTGAGTATCGAGTGGGGAAAAAAAAATGCCGTCACAGGACCCCTGGCAGATGTGAAACATCATGTTCGTATAAGTAATATGCATAAAAGACAAGATTGCGTCAGGAACTAAATACATAGCATATAAAAATAACGCCATCCACAAACAGTACCCCGTACAAAGTCTAACTTAGTTTTGTTCGATAGTTCCGAAAATGTATAACAGATGCTAAAATAAATACGGTGTGGCGATCGCCACGCCAACTATCAGGTTTACGTGCGCCTATAGATGTTTCACATCAACAAGATTTTTATTAAATGAAGCAACTAACCAGTATTCTAGGAAGCAGCGTTTTTAAGAAATAGAAGTAAAGGTGGTGCCCGCAGTCGTTCTATGAAAAGTTTTATAGGTTTTTCTAGAGACAATGAGTGGTTTATGATATATCAATGATTTAACATTGTGTAGTGTAGCTAAAACGCTTGTAGATATAATTAGCTTAAGTCATCAGAGTTAAGTCTCATTAAACAACCAAATTAGTCATTGAAACCTCAGGGATCCTCCACATACGACTGTTTTCCGTTGCGCTGAAGACACATTATTTCTTATCTCATTTAAAATCAATAGTTAACGGATACAGTACATGCGTATAATACGAACTCATAATAATCAACCCCTAGCACCCATTCCTATTAACAACAGTTCCATGAACACCTATTATAACCAGCCCTTCATTCTAATATGTACTAGACATTTCTGTTGTATAAAGTTATGAAAGGTCATATTTTATGGTAACGAAATAAAATAATTATCAAGACCGCTCCCTTGTAATTAGCTGGTCGTAATCGAATGGGTGCGGCTGCTAACTTGATAATCATCTCTTTGTTGTAATTATTATGATTCACGTTGATATGTACTTGATAACAATGACTTCAGCCTCTGATTAGAGCGAAAGTCGTCACGTTATTGCAATTGTTGAAATTATTGAATCATTATCCTTAACTTGATTTACTCGGAACTATTTTGAAACTTTTTAATAGGTCATTTTGTAGAAAAAAAAAATGCATTATTTCGATAGTTTGCTTCTCATCTTACTAGTAACATATGTGGTATATGTTAATAGATATATAATTAATATACTATTCAAGATAGGACAATTGCAGTTAAATCTTTAGGAGTCTCCCAAGGCGCGCTACTGTGCCTGTTTTTGGGCTTATGGCATCAAAAATTGTATGCTTTGTCTCATATTTTTGATAATTAACCAAGTTACTATATATTTTTTAACTCAGTAATATTAAAAGTTAGCATTGATATCCACATAAGATTGTCGCTTAAATGATTACATAATTTACAAATACATTCTCAAATATTACATGTGTTGAAAACGAATTTAGAAATATTATAGTAGTAAAGTTTAATAGTCAGCATTACGATACCGTTGTGAATATTTCAAAATTGTTTATCAGCGTGTCACTCAGATCTTACGGCTGTAAAGTGGCATTAAGGTGTCACAAAACATTATCGGTAAACCCGTTGATACCCGATCAATTTATTTCAATCATAAATTCTGTCGGTGTCGGACTTTGATCTTACGTACAACTGGGACAGGCTGGTTCTTCTAGCAAGAATGTAACTTTATGTTTTTTTATCTATAACGTGTTCACACCTAATTAAATACCAAACAATGTTCGATGTTTTAAATGTCAGAATATATACGTGACGAATAGGTAACTTATCCTTTAGGAAGTTCGTTGAAAAATTAATGATATTTTATTTATCGTTCGAAGGATACTATTATTTAACTGTTAAATTATAAAATTAATTGCGTAAAATTTGTTCATATTCAAAAAATCGTTGAACGTATAACAAAATTCCCTAATCACCTGCTGTAGATCTATGCTGTCTTCTTGCCTGAGGTCAGTTACAACGATTCTGTACATTAGGTATTATTCATAGAATACTTCTTACTTAAGCGCCATAATTTATGTCTATTATGGCAAGGAAATTCGCTTTATATAACTTTTTTTTTAGTGATTTGATTCGGTCAAACAATTGTTGAATAAATTGCCAGTTTAGATTCTCAGGAACCGTACAGCCAAGCGACCCCGGGAAGGACGACGGTGGTCGCACCATCGCGACCAGACGGTGCGGTGGGTCTAGCCGCTCACCTGGGTGAAGCCTGATGGTGTACCGCGCTCAGAGGATCCGATTGTATTCTAAAGACATCCCATATAACCGGGCGTCACCCAAAGGCGTCGGGTACCTTTTGAATGTTTCCCCCTGGGGGACAAAAAAAATGCTGTCAGCGTCAATGTTGACCGTTAAAAAAAAGTATAGGTCCGATCTTATAAGGCCACGATGCAAACTGTACGATGCGATCTGCAAACTGTAGCGAAATTAGCTAAAATTCGTTCAAAATTACACTTGCAAGGCCAATTTTATAGTCCTTGAGTTATAATTACGCATTGGTGAACAACACTGATAAACAACTTAGTGAAAAGGCATTAGAAAATGCTCTTAAGGAGCGTGGTGACTAGGGCCATGAGAGCTCTTACCAAGAATTTCACTCTAAATTTCCCCTCAATTTTGAAAATCTTTTTTAAAACCTACTTATACTACTATAATTTAATTCATATAATTATGTGATACCACCTAATTCTCGCCCATTTGTGTGACTGATTTATTGTAATTTAGATTATATAGTTATATAATTGAATATTATGATATAATTTCGATGATATGAGTGGAATGCGCAGTGACGTAGCTGGGTAATAAAAGGCTCTGGGCGAAAAATAAATTTGGGCCCCAAATAAACTATCTGGTTCATTTATATTCCGATTATGAGAGTAATTTTCACTTGTTCAATTTATAGTTTGTAAGTCAAAGTCCGAGGTTCCTCTAAGCTCGGGGGCCCCAGGGCACTGCCCCGTCTACGGCCGTTTCTCAGACCGGCACCTAGTTGCTGCTTGAAAATATCCAAAAAAGTAATACGACACTAGGAAACCGCACCGTCAATTGAGACTTATTTTTCATCCGGGAGTTAAAAATATTATCTAATAATCCTTTATATTGCCATTATAAATGTTATCTATAAAGTATTTGTGTGGGTTTTTAAGACAGTAATAAATATATTAATCCTGACTTACTATTAACTAATTTATTTATTGCATTTAATTGCTACTAGTTATCTAAATCTACAGATAGGTACGCGCAACGAATTAAAATGTTCATTATTACTTAATCCAGTGACTTTATAACAGTTAACTATATAGTACACTTGTATTTTTGCTGTTAATCTGTAAAAAATAATACAATATTAGAAACATACTGTTTTGCCAAGAATGGCTTATATCATCGAGTCACAAATGCCTGCAAAGGACTTCAGAAAAAATGGGTATGTATGAAAACGGTTAGTATACCAGCGTCGAGCACCCTCTTTACTGTGTCAATATATCTTGCCCTGGAAAGAGCTTCAAGGGCACACAAGGGAAAAACCGGTCCGTTCTGTTAGGCTCCCCGGGATTTCTCTAAATGCCTACTAAAGTCATCGAAGGGGTTGTAGTGAGTAAAAATCTCACATACCTTTAGGCTCTACAGGGTTTTTCTGTATAAAAAACTAAATACACTCAGGAGCAAACACGTGAAAGCTCGTTTTATTTAATATTTTTTTTTTATAAAATAGTGTTAAAAAATAAAATAACAAACGACTACCCAGCCCGACATCTGTAATCAATAGCAAATAGGAATTATTGGGTACGTCGCTTATCCTAAGGACTAAATTGGATAGCCTCATATGTATACCCTCCTGTCCTCATAAAATCCTTCGAACCAGCATAAAACGCTTGTCTCTGCTATTGTATTGGTTACAACAATAGTTACTAGCACCTGATATTACTAGTAAAGACTATTGTTTGAATATAAAATTTTTTATTTAACTTGCAATGTTTGCATGTATTTCGAGATTTTCCAGATTAGTTTATTCTCTTTTTATCGTATGGAAGTAGCAAACGCCGCTAATGCCGCCCATGGACATCTGTAATCAACCCTAGGTAAGATCAGTCTCAGCTAAGGTTAGCCACAGATGCGTTGCTACTCCTGAGGACTAAGATAGAATGCCTCGGAAAAATATGTCTCCCTTCAGACCAGAACACAACAGCGCATAACACTGCTGTTATTAGGCACAACTTATATTCAGATCTAGGTCTGTAATTTCCAGATTTATTCTCGCTACAAGCTTTTATATGGAGTAAAATTGTACAAAATGATGGGTTGACTGCTTAATTAAAGTAACTGTATAGGGGTTACAATTTTAAATTCTCCGTAATATATTGGTAATGGGATTTTTATAATTAATATAAAAATTATTATTATTATTATATTACAGTTCCATACCTATAATTCGGGAAAGGAAAATTCCGTTGCCCTTATTTTTGGAATGTTTATCAATAATAAAATATTACATGAATTAAAAAAAAATTTGAAAAAAAATACGGACGGAGATTTGGAAAAAAATACGGACTTTTTAAATAACTATATAGAAATAACATTATATTTTTGATGTATGTATTTATTTATCTTGAACGTCACATTCTGATACATACACATAGTTAATTACTGGTACACAAGGAATTATTTATACGCAAACTTTTCCTATAAAAGTAATTACACAAATTTAAATGTCGGCGCTTAACCAAAGGTTAATTGATTGCGCCTATTAAATAATAACATATTATTATAGAATGTCATGAGTTGTCACTTTGAGACTGCATGTTCGTTTGCTACTTTGAATTTTAAAAAAATCTATTTTTCTATAGAACACGTTGTACCTCAACTGTGGTGGTATCGTACCGCCAAACTAATTCAGTCAAAAACGTGATTGCTTAATCCAAGCATTTATCCTATAGTATAGTGTTATTGGATTCTCGTTAAAAGGATGTGGTGAGCAGACTTTAAATTTAATGGGTGTTCAAGTTTAACGCAAGAATAACTACGCATCTGGACCAACCTTAGTTTTTGTTTCCTGTTTAGTTGGTTTTTATGTGGTGAAAGACATACGCTGTCAACCTGTGTAGACCGTATCCGTAATCGTCACCAAACCAGCGACAAAGTTCGGTTAAAGCGGTCGGAAAATGATCACCAGTGTTTTAATATAAACTACATCAAACCGTAGTTAAACCTTGCTGGCCTTATGGTCAAATTGAAGACAACCGACATAAGCAGGCTAGTTATCCGTAGTTACCTTTTTTATACGACAGAATCAGCAAAAAACGGCCGAATGGTTGAAACTCTGCTTCTCAATCAGGGGGCCGAGATTTGAATTCCAGTCAAAATCCTCTGATTTAAAAAATTACCAGGTGGTAGAACCAGTGTAGTTCGACGGGAACGTACCACCGCCACACCTATTTCTGGCGTGATGCAGTTCTTGCGTTTCGGTGGAAAGGTGTGGCTGCCGGCTCACTTATATATATTAGGCGACCCTCTTAGTCCTCGGGAGTGACAACCCATCTGTGATCGACTTCAGAACAGAACAGAACTAGAACCCCTGTTCTATATGATGTCCGTTGACGTTCGCTACTTCAGTCTGAAAAAAAAAGTTACGTAGGTATTAATTATTACTTGCTTAAACAGTCAAGGAAACCTACACGCCAGAATTAAAAAAGCAGTCTACCGATTAACAGCCACTTGGTCAGCGTGGTGGACTTTGACTTGGTCACCCTGTACCCCTCGTACTCTGAGGACACACACTCTCACCCATGTCCAGTAGAACAATAATGAATTGACGACGACCTCGTCTTTGCTAGTCTTCAAAAGTCTGACATATGTATACTAGAGCACAAAACTACAAATACCATTAGGATACTGAAGTTCTACAAAAGGACGCGGTGACTTCCAAAAACTGTAGAAGATCATCACGTACGCCTCCAGTTAATGTCTATAAAATTGTTCATGCCTCGTATGCGATATAGGTATGATGACGAAATTATTACCAATTTTAATAATATTACGACACAGTCAGGGATTTGCCAGTTGTACCTATCTAGTCAGTTCAAAAGAGCTAGTCATTATGACGCTTTCTTGACCAAAGAATTTTGACCAAAGAACCAATAAGGATAAATAGCATGAATGAAGCTTTTACGTCATATTTACTAAAACAAATAATAATCGTACATTAACAACGAAGCATATTAGTTGTTCCTATCCATTTGAAGTAGCTTAATCTGGTAAATATTAAATTTGCTCATCTGTAAAATTAATATTTACCTACTTTTAAACAACTTTTCATAACAACGTTACCGTATCATATGAATATTAGCACATAAAAGGGAGCTAGAGTCAACCCCTCATTTCCCCATCTCAATGCAAGTACTTAGGTTAACCGTGAAACGGCAAAATTTTCAGAACAAAAAAACGAAACCCAATCTCTCCTAAAATTTAAAAGACGTGCTCGTTATTAAATTATTCTAACACCTTTCCTAACATATTTTACATATCTTACACGAAAACCATATCAAAATCACAGAAGAATTACCACATGAGAAAACCTGTAATGTAACTTTTGAGTCAAAAAAATCTTTTTCACCGATCTCACATAACCAACAGTTAAGACCTAAGCATTCGGTTTTCCCGATATGGTCTGCGTACATAACGGGACTGCTCGCATAGTATCACGGCTACCACATAAGGCTGTGCAATGGGAACTATCTGTTTACCTTTGTCGATGTACCATTATGGTATCGGGACTTTTATAGACGCAACGATTCAAATACGATTAATATACCAGCTGCTTTAAGATTTATAACGTAACTTACAAAACCCTATTTCTTATTATATAAGGTA
>MOOZ01001164.1:132753-146796 GCA_002930495.1 Cecropterus lyciades
ATGGGCTATCTAACACAGAATTTTTCAAATCAAACCAGTAGTTCCTGAGATTAGCGCGTTCAAACAAACAAACTCTTCAGCTTTATAATATTAGTATAGATGATTCGACCGGGGAGGCACCACCGCCACATCTATTTCTAGCGTAAAGCAGTTTTGCGTTTGGTTGGAAGGGTTGACTGCCAGCTGAATTTTATACGATAATCTTAGTTCTGGGGAGTAGATATGCAACGCATCTGTGTTCGATTTGAGACTGAATGTTTGTTTTATATGAAGATGTTTACACATAACATGAGCGACAGTGTCCACTTAGCTAGATATGCTTATTGGTCGATTTAGAAAAAAATTAGACTGTTCGTCAATATGCACAAATTGCAGTTTAAAATCCGAAAGCGTGATTTTATGACAAATGATTATAAAATTGATTTATATAAATTGTGTTCGTAATTGTAACTGAAATATTAATAATCACGCCAGATTGCCTATCATTAGCATAATATCATAGCAATTACTTGGAAATCAATTTTAAAGCGATAACGAAACGTTTAAAGATAGTCCGATTTTATTACATTATGAAAAGTACAAAAAAAAATTACAAAATAAATAAAAGCTTTTAAAAATATTATAGTTACAGATTTTTACTCCAGGATTATTCGAATAAATTTATAAATAAAATATCTTTATTTTGTATAAGCCTACGGGCCCCCGTAGGCCTATACAAAATAAATCTTACAATAATAAATCTTACAAATTGTATGTTACAATATTTTTTCTTACACTGCCACCGGATCTGAACAAAACTTCAACTGAGAAGATCCGGCAATAAATGTATTATTTATCCATCTTGGTTTTTAGATGGCCAACAAAACCTTATTCCAGTATCTTGTCTTACGTTTGACTAAACTAGACGCTTGTTCGGCAAGATTCAATGTGACATTTAATAAAACCGGGAACCAACCACACTAAACAGAGCTTCGTTATAATACATTCATTTAAAATATCATATTAATTAATTAATTAATTACTCACTATAACATAATTATTAAATGTATTATTTTATTGTACGCACGAGAGGAAAACTTCAAGTTATTTGATATCAAGACTTCCCATTCATTGTGGTGACGATTTCGCCTGTTCATTCATAAATGAGGTTTCAGTGACCACAGTCAATTGAGGAAACATATATGTTACACAGATTTTTGTTGGTTTTGCTTTGAAAATAACTATAATGTCTTACTGTTATAAGCGGGAGTTTACCTCTAGGTAGTCCATTTTTTTTATCTGATTGTATTAGCAAACGAGCATGCAGTCCACCTGATGGTAATGGTTACTGCCGCCCATGGACATCTGTAATCGACTTCATATAGAATTGGGGTTCTAGTTCTGTTCTGTGTTCTCCGATGCGTTGTTACTCCTGAGGACTCAGATGGTCGCCTCGTGAGCCGGAAACCTTCGAAAAAAATGCTTCAAGCTAGAAATAGTTGTGGCAGTGGTACCTCCCCTGTCGAACTACACTGGTTCTACCACCTGGTAAACCTTCCTTTCCACCAGTCCTTTTTTATTATAATATTAAAAAAAAAACACTAAAATATGCAAATCACACATGGCATAAGTAAAAGTTAATAATTATTATTTCGCATATACCAAACTTGAGTTCATATACAAACCACGAAGTAAATTCTTAACGAGATACAGAAAGCGGTACTGCGCCATCTAGTTGTACCGTCGACAACTGCTTTCGTAACGCATTTTCGTTTCATCGAGTCTCACATCAAAACGATTCTAAAGAAGTTTCACTTCTAAATATTTTATTTACTTTAGACTTAAGTATTTATTTTCATTCTAGTGCATTTTAGTGTCAATTTCAAATACTACCTCCCCTCATTTTCTACGCTTGTTAAAAAAACTATTATAGTTGAGAACACACTGCTATGCTATTTAATTAAAACGTGAAATTTAATTAAAATCATGTTAAAAATCCTATCATTCTTAAAACACCGCCCGTTTCCCTAAATTTTTTAAAGTATAGAAATTTCTGCTTTACATTTCTTGCTTCTAGATTTATCCACTGATTTAAATGTAAGCATCACTTATACGAGTTGAATTTAGTTCTTTGAGAATATTTACAAATTATCAGCATTATTCATTAATTACGCAGATTGCAGATTATAGCAGATTGGAACAATGTTAAGATGACAATATAGTCTATGTACATATGGGATCTAAGAAAGATTAAAGGTAGTAGAACTCTTTGTGGTTCGACTCTACAGTATTAACAGCAGTGTTTGCATTGCAGCGTCCTGATCTAAAGGGTGTGGTAAGGGCGACATACTTATCCGAGGTGTTCCAACAACATACTATAAAAAAATAAGAGAAGATATTTGTTGAATTTACTGTGAAACTGTGAATCTTAAAACCCTCGGTCAAGCGATAAAAAGTGAAGCGATAAGTGTAGAAATTCTTTAAAAACGTAAAGGTGAAATTTCCAATCAATAAAACACCTACATACCAATACCTATATGATATACAGATGAAACCTTGAGAATTGTATTTTGCATTATCACGTATCGTATACACTCAAACTGATGGTCATATCAAAAAATGATATAGATTAGATTGTTTCCTTTCGTCGTTCTTTGAAATTTTATTTGCGTGTAATGATTGCTTGCAATTTCATTCTATTACCGAACCCCCGTCTTAAAGCAGGCAAAAGATACAAAGTTACAAATTTTTTTGTCATCTTATTTTAGATTCTTACTGTATGTCTTCGTATAACTGTACCCATTGGTACTGTACCAGGCGGTCTAATAGAGTTGTCGAGTAGTAATTTGGAGTTGATTACACAAAAGCTACCCTATCTCTTACCGTGATTGTCGCAGGAAGCGACTATGGGACGAAATTCAGAAGATGGACAGTAGCGCCTTCCTGTGTAAAATCATCCGCTGCAGTCACCAACACGCATGCCAGGCGCGGTGATTATTGGTAAATACAACAAGGTTACAAGGTGGTAGAACTCTTTGTGGTTCGACTTCGGAAGCACCACCGCCACACCTATTTCTGCCTAATAACAGCAGTGTTATGCGCTACTGTGTTCTGATCTGAAGGGTGTGGTAAGGGAGACATACTTTTCCGAGGCATTCCATCTTAGTCCTCAGGGGTAGCAACGCATCTGTAGCTAACCTTGGGTGAGACTGATCTTACCTAGGGTTGATTACAGATGCCTATGGGCTGCAGTAGCCACTTACCATCAGGTGGGCTGCATGCTCGTTTGCTACTTCCATACTATATAAAAAAATAAAAAAATAAAAATCACAATACGACTGAACTACGTCCAGCAGTAAACCTATAAGGCGGATGGATATTCTTGTGCAATTATAATTATTTCTTTCATATCGTGACTAAACATGACGGTAACTATATGAGGAATATTGATTTTAAGATATTTACTTGGAATACACTGTCCCAATGCCCCCTAATGGGGGTTGGGACGTCTACGTCCATCAAAGAGCTGACGCTTGGATGACAGATAGCCCAGCATTCAGAGTATACAAAACCGCCTGGAGCTTAGTTTACACTGAAGAAAGACATGAAGGAATATATTATAGTCCCGCCGCATCCAATTTTCTTGTGTTCTGGTTTAAAGGATGTAAGAATACATCCAACAACAAATAGCATCTCCGTTCCTACTTAGGTTGGCTACATTGTCCATTAACTGCAAAGGCCACCAATATGCAGTGAACGTTATTCGTTATTTCCATGCCGAAACCTATTTCAATTGCTATACAATTGCGCGCCCGATGCAAATTTGCACGTCCACTTATTACCTACGTGCTTTGTAATGTGTATTCCTTATTATTTTTCCATAAACTGCGTAACATGCCAAATTACCATCGTAAAGTTGGTAAAATCCGTTGTGGTTTGACTCCAGAGACACTAACGGCACAATAATTTCTGCCTTATACCAGCAATATTAAGCGCTGCTGTATTCTGGTCTAGAGGTTTTCATAATAGAGACATATTTATCCGAGACCTTCCAACTTCTTCGAGGGTAGGAAATGTCTAATCTCATTTGGGTTAATGACCGAAATTCATGGACGGCAGTTGACACTTACCATCAGATAAACTACATGCCTGTTTGCTTCCTCTGTCTTATGAAAACAAATTCAATACATATTTTTTAGAAACCTCTCAAAACCAGAACATCGGTGATGTTTGTGTCTGTAAAATTTCCTTACGTAAAAAAGATTTTGGGATGACTATCAACATTTTAAAGGAAAATTGTTCCTACATATTATAGTCAATAGAAAACTTTGAAATAATTCGCCGAAACATACTCATACTTTCGCTGCGATGCGTTTGACACACTCATAATACATGAGTACTACAAATTGAAATATTTAGGTACTGATGGCAAACAAAAGAGATAACTTATCTCCTAACGCCGGTTAGTCAAATAGTTTAAGCAGGAAGTACTTATCATATATATTCAATGAATTTTAGGCAAGCGAATAAAATTACAATATTGTATCTTCTACTGCGGTTATTAACTGCTTGCCAGGCGCGCAGACTATTGGCAAAAAATTATATTACGGGAGACTTGTGCACAGCAAAGGACTTCAAAAGGCTGATGGATGGATAGATTGTTTCTTCTAGTATTGTAGTCTGCGTCTATCTTGGTTATTGTAAAAGTCAATAATACTGCGATGTTATTTTAACATGATATTTTTATTAAAGTATACATCTGTAGATTAATTTATATTTTTGAAACTACCAGACCGTTGCGTGGATTTACTCAAAACTACTTTTACAAGATTATTTTTACGGCGATTTCTAGCATCTGAAGTAACCGAACTACGAGGTTTTTTGCAAGAACTTTCCAAATTTCGAAATGCTCCCTCCTAGCCATGGTCGCACTAGTTCAACCAGAATTTATTGACACATTAATGTTACCAGCTTTAGGTTGAAGAACAGTATCTACTCTACTCTACACATAAATACTGGCTATTTCTCAGACATACAAGCAGTTACTTTTTTTTTATAGTATGGAAGTAGCAAATGAGCATGCAGCCCACCTGATGGTAAGTGGGTTCTGCCGCTCATGGACGACTGTAATCAACCCTAGGTAAGATCAGAGTCTTACCTAAGGTTAGTCACCGACGCGTTGCCACCCCTGAGGACTAAGATGGAATGCCTCGGAAAAGTATGTCTCCCTTACCACACCCTTCAGACCAGAACACAGCAGCGCTAAACACTGCTGTTATTAAGCAGAAATAGGTGAAGCGGTGGTGCTTCCGGAGTCGAACCACAAAGAGGTTTACTTAAGTATTGTATTTTTATAAGATAACAAATGGACACTCAGTCCACCTGATGGTATGGGGACAATACCGCCCATGAACATTTGTAACTAACTTCATATACTTAGAACAAGGGTTCCTTGTGTCCAATCACAGATGCGTTTATTGCCACACCTGAGAACTAAGACGGTCACCTTATATAGAGTTGTACAATTTCATTAGACTATAAAGAAGTGATTTTTTACAAATAGCTTATTAATTGTATATTTAGCATTG
The DNA here is from genome assembly GCA_002930495.1 of Cecropterus lyciades. Lineage (NCBI taxonomy): Eukaryota > Metazoa > Arthropoda > Insecta > Lepidoptera > Hesperiidae > Cecropterus > Cecropterus lyciades. The sequence goes on from MOOZ01001164.1 coordinate 138,321, forward strand.
TAGTAATAAAACACGTTTAATGGGAACAATTAATTGCATTCCATAACGAGCAATTAACCAAGGAAATTATGAATATTTATATTGTTATGACATTATCCGTCTTCTATTTAAATTTCACAATCTTTTTTTAGTTTATCATTTATCTTTATAAATATTTGTAGTAAAATTAAGTTGGTAAGTTGATACTTACTTTTGCGAAGTAATATAAGCACTTTATCTTTCGTCGTAAGAAATATTATAATAAACATTGATAGCTTTTGAACTTTAATCATTGCCAAGAACTGAGACGGTGTAAAATATAATGAAATAACACCTTAGCTTACTTTACTTACCATTTTAGTGAATTACTACTGCAGTGGTTTTTAACATTATGTGTAATGTTTTTTAACATTATATTAATTATGTATATACATAATGTTCATCAATAAAGCGGATTTGCGTCAAGAGTTCTCAAGGAAACTCCAGACGGTGAATTTATTACATTCAGCGCACGAAATGCTTTCGCAATTCATAATAATAACTAAACTAAAATAAATTTTTGATTTATTTCCTATTGCTTACTAAAGTATGTATTATTAATTTTGATTTGCAACATGAATGCCTACAAGGATAACATCTTCATTCATAACTAACCGAGACTTAGGTAGGTTTTTCAATTAATTTATACGCATTATTTCCTGAATATGTTTGATGATTATTTATTACAAACATATTAAAAGTTTTATCTGAGGAAATAAATATAAATAATATAGGATGAGCTCCTATCCGCATCGATAATGGGATCCGTCGGAAGCTCGGCGCTCTGCCAACGTCCGCGCTCGTTAAGTGATGCAATCAATAGATAAGTTCGTATTTAATTGTACTCGCAGTCCGTAATGCTGCGAGTAATTTCAATGCTTGTTTTGAGATGTGTAGCCGCTGGCGACGGCTACCAGATGACGCCACGAATATAGGTAGAAATAGGGTCAGTGCTGTGTCGTTGATCCGAGGCGCGGAGACTGCGACTGCGTGCGCGGAGAGGGAGCCCCGCGCGCCCGCCCCGCGCCCCTCCGCTCGCGCCCCTCGTCGAGCCTCGCCCCGCCACTCCCGCCAGCATTCCGCACTCATCGCGAGGGCGAAGCGCACGCCCGACTCTTCGATTACCGCGACCGACGCGCCGCGCGCCCGCGGCAAACTCACCCGCCATGTTTGACGTTTTCGGCTCCGTGAAGGGCCTTCTCAAGCTCGATTCGGTGTGCATCGACAACAATGTGTTCCGCCTCCACTACAAAGCCACCGTGATCATCCTGATTGCGTTCTCCCTGCTCGTCACCTCGCGACAGTACATCGGTGACCCCATCGACTGCATCGTCGACGAAATACCGTACGCCGTCATGGATACATACTGCTGGATCTACTCTACTTTCACCATCCCCAACCGGCTCGTGGGCCGCGTCGGCAAGGATATGGTGCAACCCGGCGTAGCGTCGCACGTCGACGGTCAGGACGAGATCAAATATCACAAATACTACCAGTGGGTGTGTTTTGTGCTGTTCTTCCAAGCGATTCTGTTCTATGTACCGCGCTACCTTTGGAAAACGTGGGAAGGCGGCCGGGTAAAGATGTTAGTGCTGGACTTGAACTGTCCTGTGGTCGGCGAGGAATGCAAAGCGGACCGCAAGAAACTGCTCGTAGACTACTTCTATACTAATTTACATACGCAGAACTTTTACGCGTTCCGATTCTTTATCTGTGAGGTATTAAATTTTATCAACGTTATCGGACAGATATACTTCATGGATTTCTTTTTGGATGGTGAATTTTCCACATACGGACGTGACGTGGTCCGCTTCACAGAAATGGAACCGGAAGACCGCGAAGACCCGATGGCGAGGGTGTTCCCTAAAGTGACTAAATGTACCTTCCACAAATATGGTCCATCGGGAACCGTGCAGAAGTTCGACGGACTCTGCGTTCTACCGTTGAACATCGTCAACGAGAAGATCTACGTGTTCCTGTGGTTCTGGTTCGTGATCCTGTCGATTTTAAGTGGAATCTCATTGATATACCGCGCGGCCGTCGTCGCAGGCCCCCGTGTGCGTCTGTACTTGCTGCGTGCGCGCAGCCGCCTCGCTCCTCAGGAGCAAGTCGAGACCGTGGCGCGCAAGCTGCAAATCGGCGATTGGTTCGTACTGTATCAACTCGGGAAGAACATCGACCCGCTGATCTACAAGGAACTGATGGGAGACTTAGCTAAAAAGTTTGAAGGCAAGGACACTGTGTAGCCGGCGTACGATGCTAACTGTGTCGGATAGTGGGTGTTTAGTAAGGTGCAGTGCGCGAGGTCGGGCCAGCGCTACCTGCGCCGCCGGGCGCCGGGAGCGGCCCGCGCCACATTCCATTACCTACGCCCGACGCGGGGAACGACCTCCGCCGGGCCAGTCATTGTATTCCAGAACCGCTTTAAAACTTTTAACGCTACCGACGAAATAATGTTGGTACTTCCAAGCGCAACTTCGACTGAGGCGTGCCGCATGCCGTGGCGCGCGTGCATTTAGCGTAACGTTTTAGGGCATGTTTACACGTAGTCGTAGCTGTAGGTAGATCTCGTGCCTTCGTTTTTGTATTTGTAATGTTCGTGTGTGAGTGAATTGCGTTGAAGGGAGGTCTCATTGTGATATGTAATTATTATTATATCTAAATTAAGTGTTTATCGTGTACGAGGTTGATCGAGTGGACGGCTGGCTTATACATAAGTTTTAGATAGTTATCTAATGTAATGTCTTTGTTATCGAATGTTATACTCGATACGGTATTGTATAAAGCAATAATGAACTATTAATGTTAAGAGATCGATTATTCGAATTGGTTATCGACAATACTGTAATTTTTAATAATTGATACTTGTCTATACTTTTTATACTGACGAAATCGAGTCGATTATGGTTGATATTTTCTGAATATATTTACTGCCACATAAAGTTGCCGTTGTTTCATTGAATTCTTACACTTTCTTTCTTTCTTGTTACATTTTTAAAATATCACGTCACATGAAAAATTTAATGATTTCAAGACAAAGGTTTCAAACTCAACACGCTTTGTTTCGGTACGAGTGCCGCCATCTATGGTCTTTTTTATAAAACGTGTCCGATAAAGCAGTGCTCAGATAGATGGTGCTGATACGAGAAGCGCATGCGCAGCTGAAATAATTTGTGTTCCGTGCACAAGTTCACAGTGCGTTCTTGATAATGTGCATTTATCTTTATCAATAATATCATTAAGTAAATCTTTATCTTCTTAACATCGTCAATTTAATTTGTGTAATTTGCTAGCATTAATAATGGAATCATCTAGACTTGACGCAAATGATTCATACTTAGGTAATTTCCAATAATTCCTAATTTTACAAAACGACAAAAGCTAATATAAGATATTTCAACAAGTAATTTTCTTGTTATTGAATAAATCATTGAATAAGCAAACGGTTTACATATTCTGAAAACTTAATTGAATCATCCGCTTAATCATCACCTTTGTAATGTACGTAACCGTTATGTCTACAGTTCCACACAAAAATAGGAATGCTTAAATCAAACTTGTCTTATTACTAAGAATTAATTATGATTGAGAACGACAGTTTAAAATAAACAACGTGGATATATTGGAATTTTGCCCGAAACTTTATAATGATTTATTACTCAGAAAATAAACCGCCAAAATTAAAGAAAATGTATTCCCATGTAAATAAAAAGGAAAAAATATGTCCGTTCAAAAAATTCAATCAAATAAAAACTTATAATAAGTTAATTTTAATCCAGAGAACTTAAATCATTACCCTCCTTCTAACACTGGTAATAAATAAAAGTTAAGTTAAATAGACGTCGCGTGGCGTAATTAAATTGCTTTAGCTATAAAATATTAACATTTACATATACTTTCAATCTTGCATTCGTTGCTAAATAAAACATGTTTTAGAAACCATGTTACTAAAAGCGCTCATTTGTAAAATTAATTATGTGTGTCAGTCAGGGATGTTGCGAATATTCGCATCCGCATCCGCAAATGCGGAGCTTTCGCATAGATTTTGACATCTGCATCCGCATTCGCAATACTCAATGCGGATGTTCATACAGATGCGAATGTAATACAAATTGCGACAAGAAAGAAATTCTGCGGGTTCGCACGTGACAATAACCAATGGGAGCGAGAAAAAATGTGACAAGATACGACGCGTTTGTTGTGGTGCATCATTTGTTTCTTGTAAATAAATCAGAGATGTTGCGAATATTCGCATCCGCTTCCGCAATTGCGGAGCTTCCGCATAGATTTGGACATCTGCATCCGCATCCGCGGATGTGAGCCTTTAAAAATCCGCTTCATCATTCACATCCGCGGATGTGAAAAAATCGGCATCCACAACATCCCTGGTGTCAGTTACAAAAAAAAACATTATTTCTACGTCTTTTTTACACACCTAGCACTGGCACAATGAACATAATTTCTGCAACTTTTGTTCCTTGGAAACTGATCTTTATTTTTAATTCAACCAGGTAATACATACAACTGTTTTATTTTTATGCAGCCAGCAATGGTGTATCTATTTAAAATGACAGTATTCATGTCGCGCTTGACCTGTTTGTGGGTTTAGTGTCCATTCTCACACTTCTCGAAACCAGCCTTTGTTTGGTAAGGGCAAGGAACGAAAGAACATGATTGACAAACAATGCATTTTTCTACGAAACGGGATTCTTTGAATTTGTCCAACTCTTTGACAAACGAAATTGTCGTTGCGTGCATATCAACTGCATTTGAAAAAAAGTTAGATTTTTTACATTCCTTCTGTAATATATGATTTTAGACTAATATTATCGCGGAATTGATACATTTTAATATGTTACGGGTACTCAACAGTTTCTTCCCGCCACCGCAGTTTCGCCGTAACCACGATCCATGTAACTAGGTCGAAATATCGGCAAAAAGAAAATTCTTTCTGTAAATTGTCCTGTCCTGTCACCCACAGGCAGAAATGAATAAAAATTCAGACCTAGATTTTCATTCGAAAAACGACACTGTCTACACTCATAGGCCATATTAGGATTCATGGATGCCATGGACAGACAAAGAAGAGTTCACAAACAAATAGAGTCAGAACAAAAATTATATTGTTTAGATTTAGCTTAACTGGGTTTCGATGCCCAAACGCTACACAGAACAAAACTATACATGTTGACCATTGTATCACATTAACATAATGAGTTGGAGACTCACAGTTATTCTGATATCATAAATTGCCACTGCAATACATTCCGTAATTGCGCAGGCCTGCATTTGCTAATACACAAGTGCTTTTAATTTGCTTTGTGCATAAGAAAACATGACATTCCTTCATTCATAACTCAGGGAGATGAATCATTAGCTTAGTGCACCTGCGCATCTATATCGTTACACGCAGACTAAGACCTATTAATTATTTCTTTATTTATTTTTAATAATCTTTGCTATAATTTATTATTAAATTTAGAAATATAACGGACTAGCTTATTTCCGCTCGCTTGTGCCACGTTTACCACAATAATGAGTATCCTAAGTGCTAATCCAGGCCCTAAACTATTTGTTTGCCAAATTTCAGCGAATTTCGATCAGATGTTATTACGTGAAAGAGTAACAAACACACGTACATCTTCACAAATCTTCGCATTCATTATATTAGTAAGATATAATAGAGCAGGGCTGTATCACGCCGTGCCCTCAATTTATGGCCCTGATAAAAAGTGATGAAACGTAAATAATAAAAAAATCGTACTTTATTTTTCTTTGAAGTTGTGGACAAAGCTAAAACGCCACGCATCATTGTCAACCATAACACACCCTTCAAATCGGAATACGAATCGCCATCTGTAATAAATCGAAATTTAGGTTGATTTATAGATTTTTTTTAATGGCAAAATAAGAGGTCTTTTAATCGACATTCCAACATACATTTGCACCTTACTAGATAAGGTGCAAATGTATGTTGGAATGACAAATAAAGACTTTTTGATTTGATTTGATTTGCCTGCGCCCAAAAGTGTGTTATAATGTTTAATTAGCCCTAGGAAAAGTACTACAAACAGGACATTTTTGTCTACTAAATGGAGTATATTCGTTCCGGACTTCTTAACATAGGGCGAGGAAAAATATAGCGTGACTAGCCAGCTAGCTAGCTATTTTTTTTTATTTTGCCAAATGCCACCGTTCGACTCCCTTTAGCTAAGCTATAGGTAAATACGCCAATGATTTGAAACACGCTAACATAAATAACACCTTGTGTTTCGAAATTACCTAAAATGGAATACATATCACGAGATTATATAAATATGACTTACATCTGATCTTGTCGTCATATACCAAATAAAGGTACCAGCATTTATCTAATACGATAAAATCGTGATTAGATCCGGTAACATATTACAGCAGACAGTATTGCGTAAGTAATTTTCTCTATAAGTAACTACGTAATAAAGTTAATATAATAACGCTAAACCTTAAAAAATATTATACCTAAATAAAAACATGGTATAAAATAGGTATGTCTATAAACGTACGTTACCTTTATTCACAAAACTCGTGATAGTGAATCCTCTCTCAAAAAGTAACGTTTTGAAAAAGTCTTCGTCAACCCGTTATTGTCCCACTGCTGGGCACGGGTCTTTTTCCAGAATGAGAGAGTTTTAGGCTATATTCCACCGCGCTGGCCAAGTGCGAATTGGTAAACTTTACACACCTTTTTTTAAAGAGCAAGAGCTCTTTTTTTAAAGAACTCTCAGGTGAGTAGGTTTCCTCGCGATGTTTTCCTTCGCCATAAAGCAGTGATAATTAATTAATTGAAAATAAAGAAAAATCAGCGGTGATTGCCTGGGATTCGAACCTCGGACCCTCGATTGAGAGGCCGAGTTTCAACATTAGGCTATCACTGTTCATTGAAAACGTAAAAACATGATATGAACGTGTAATTTTCGTGCGCAACCGGACGTCTCAATTAGTGCGGCCTTCGCTGCAACCATTGTAGAATTGCTTCCTAATACGCATGAAGACGACGATAATTAAAATATCACTACATAGTATAAAATAAAGTCGCTTTCTCTGTCCCTATATCCCTTTGTATCCTTAAATCTTTAAAACTACGCAAATGATTTTGATGCGGTTTTTTTAATAGATAGACTTATTGAAGAGGAAGGTTTATATATATAATAACATCCATTAAATAGTGGAGAAATACTGTTATTTTTAAGGTTTCTAATGTGATGTCGTAAATAACTACATTTTTTCCGCTTACATTGCAAACGCAGGCCTACCCTACGAGATTTATCAAAATGATGTACTAAGTATTATATACATTGAAAAGGTCTATAGAAAACTCCGCGATGGTATATGTCTATCTTTTATGGATATCCCTCAATCACATTTTTGTCATTTACTTTTTACGACAAATAATGGCTAATTTTCGACGCGATTTTAACCAATACAGCATTAATCCTTATCCAATTAAATACCTTAAATACATTGTTGATTTAATATAGATCTATATAGCTCTTTACAGTATATGATTTAAATGAATATTTTAGCATTTGCGGCGGTACCGGCATAAGGTACGGCGTCGGTACCGGTAAAAGAATAAAATAGAGATTATTAAAGGTATAAAATTTCGGTTAATGTATGTCACGTTACATTTCTTTTAAACGCGGGTGAAACCGCGGGCTCAGCTAGTGTATAATAAAAAATAAAGTTTCAGGTGTCTGTATATTAAATTTTGGTTTTTCCAAATAGTTTAGAGATGAAGAAGAAAATAATAATAGATATTTCTATATTTTTTTTAAATTTATTTCTGTTTCTTTAAAATCGCATCAGACCAAATTGAATTGAATTCAAATGTTTAAATATATTCCATATATTGAGGTAACTTTAGCGCCCCTTTTTATTAAAATCTTTCTAACCTATCAAAAGTTACAATTTATAATTATGATTCTTTTTATCTACACGGGTGAATCCGCGGGATACACTAAGTGGGAAATAAACGTTTTTAACTCGTAAACAGTTAATTATTTCATCAAGCGGAGTGTAAAGAAGCTTAAGCTTATATTTTTAGGATTAAAATCGAGTTGCTTTCATATACTGATACTCCCAGTAATTATGTTCATTTTTCATAAATAAAGTTTACAATTTATTCAAGGTGTACCAAAGTGCATTCGTATCTTTCTTAACTTCTTTGATGGTAAAGCTTTGGTGGTAGAGCTCTTTGTGGTTCAACTCCGGAAGCACCACCGCCGCACCTATTTCTGCCTAATAACAGCAGTGTAATGCGCTGTTGTGTTCTGGTCTGAAGGCTGTGGTAAAGGAGACATACGTTTCCGAGGCATTCCATCTTAGTCCTCAGAGGTAGCAACGCATCTGTGGCCAATCTTAGGTGAGACTTTGATCTTACCTAGGGTTGATAACAGATGTCCATGGGCGGCAGTAG
>MOOZ01001164.1:198086-217104 GCA_002930495.1 Cecropterus lyciades
ACTTTTCCGAGGCCTTCCATCTTAGTCCTCAGGGGTAGCAATGCATCTGTGGCTAACCTTAGGTGAGACTTTGATCTTACCTAGGGTTGCTTACAGATGTCCATGGGCGGCAGTAGTCACTTACCATCAGGTGGGCTGCAGGCTCGTTTGCTACTTCGATACTATAAAAAAAAAACTTCCTCGTGAAGAACCGCTGCTGGGTGTTCGCATGCCAGTAACCGTTATGCGGTTACTACAGCTGCTCAGCAAGCAGCACCTCGCCACCGACAAGCTGTGCGATAGCATTGATGCTGGTGGGTAACATGATTACATTAATGCCAGTCCTCGCACAATCCGGCAATGTGTCGAGCCCGGCGCTAGGTCGACACGGATAAGTAGGATAGTGTTCAATAAACTGTCAGTCAAAAAATACTTTAATATGGATAATTATAAACTTCCTGTTTTATAATTGTACTATTTTACACTGTTTATCAAAAATGTATAGGTATGTTTGTAGTAATTGTGTTTTTTCCCATAAATTTTAGAAAAGCACGTGAATTGGAACACTATTTAGGAAAAATATGTTTGAAAGTAAATACATAAATATCAAAATGAAATCTCTATTACATATACAATCATTTTATGTTTATTCCATTTATAATGATAAAGATATTTCTATTTAGCGTTGGTTCAATTTAAGATAAATACATAAATTTCTCTATATATATTATGTACATATGTAAATATGGGGTTTTAATTAACTTTTTATTGTAGGTGGACAAATAAGCATCTTGGCGCTGCAGGGCGTGCTGGAGTTGGTGCGGCGGCACAACGTGGACTACCAGGATATCTATGACCGCCTGTACGCCATGTTCGAGCCGGAGATGTTCGCTACGCGCTACAAGAGTCGCCTGCTGCACCTAGCCGACGTCTTCCTCAGTTCCACGTTAGTTAATTATTTCATTTACGAGCAATTTTGTACGTTTTTTCTAATCTGGTTACAAATTGGATTCTCTGTATCACACACAAAAATATCACACCCTCATCATTCATAATCTTTCATAATAGATTATGAATGATGAGGGTGTAATATTTTATCGTTTACTAAGGCGCTATGTGGATTGCCAATCTTACTTCGTATTTTATGATTATAAAAGTAAAAGGTTGTGAGAGAACAATATGTTAGTTAGCAGTTCATGAATGTCGATGTTAACATGAAGATCGGTGGATTGTTTGTTATCAGGCATTTACCGGAGGGAGTGGTGGCAGCGTTCGCTAAGCGCGCGTGTCGGCTGGCGCTGCTGGCGAGCGCGCACGACGCCGCCGCGCTGCTGGCGCTGGCCGCCAACCTGCTGCTGCGGCACCCCGCGCTCAAGCGGCTGCTCTGCGCGGAGGACACGCCCGCGCTCAGTACGTATCCCGCACACGTTTCTGGCGGGCGCGCAAAATGCTTTGTTTAATTTCACTTTAAAACAATTTACTTCTATATTAGAAGTAAAGTACTGGTGCATTTTTTTAACTGGGCAACATGTACAAATTTAAAAGTATAAGGAAGGCAAAAAGTGATTAAAACAAAGAATTAAATAAACAATGATAAACTAAAAGAAATAGGTCATAATTAAAAAATATAATTTATCTTTATTACCTTCGTATTAAACTTTAACTCGAAATTAGGCGAAAGTTAAAGTCAACATCGTTAGAATTTAATTGACGAATTAAAACGTTCAACCGCGCCCCCCAGTGTGCAGCGACCCGTACGTGGAGGACGAGACGAGCGCGATCCGGTCGCGCGCGGTGCAGTCGTCGCTGTGGGAGGTGGGCGCGCTGCGCCGCCACTGGGCGCCCGCGGTGGTGGCGGCCGCCGACCGCCTCGTCGCCGCCGCCGACCGCTCCGCGCCGCCCGTCTCGCTCGTCGCGCCCGAGGACGCCGCCGTCAGTACACGCTGTTAACATACTGTTATTAGACCGAGTGTTGTATGCGCGTAGATATGTTTTCGACGGTGATTTACAAAGTGGTAGAACTCCATATTCGTTCTACTATCGCTACCACGCCACGCCTATTTCTGTCTAGCGTGATACGTCTGTGACTCGCTTACCCCTGCGAAGATTGAATTTGCCGTCCGGTGAATAGGTCAAGAGTACAGGTTTGTATAAAGAATTCAAATTATGCAATTAGAAAGATGTTAAATTTACGGACCCCAACTATAAATCGTGAGTACGATCAATTTTTTATTGTGTAAGTGTACAGATAGAGCAACATGGTTCTCGAGTCTTAATGCTGTGCTGCTATTTCTGCTGAGGCACTCAAGACAATTTAGACGCACATTCAAAAAACCTATCATACACCTCATGGTCAAATTTTTAAAAGAATATACTCAGAATACCTCAACAATCGCATAAATCATTGCAAGTTTCTTCTTCACAGATGTTCGATATGGAACTGAAGAAGAGATTTAAGACCATAGAGCTGAGCTTCATCCGGCCGGACGGCATGTTCGCGCCGCACGGCGACCGCATGCTGGAGTACTTCGAGCTGCTCGCTTGAAGACACCGCCCGCTGCATCAGAACCTCGTCGAAGAAACGCCCAGTGGTAAACAACGCCAAACTCTATGACCCTCCGAAGATATAAATCGACTTGCCAGTGAGTAGACCGTAAACACTTTATGCATAGTGATATCCAATGTCTGAGCGGCCATAAAGTTTGGCGATACATGGATACTATACATGACCTAGCGTTCACCTACTCGCAGGAACACGTGGAGTGCCCAAAAAGCATCCCTGTCACATGCGAAATGGATGTATGCAAATGCTTAATGCAAGATTCTTAGTTTACTTTGTAGAGTACTAAGCGCATAATTTGCAATATACTTTGGTGTTTTATTGGTAAAGTATTTATATTTATCACTGTTAAATGATAATGTAAGTAAGTGACGTAGGAAACTCGTTTTGAAATGGAAAAGTATTATATATTTTTGGTTTTAAATTAGAAAAAATATATATTAATTTAGCTTACGCGCACTTATATAATCGATGCATATTACTAGTATCAAACCACGATTATATTACAGGGATGTCGTAATAAAATGCAAATTTTAATCTTTTAACTGCTTCAATATGTTTTAAATACGTTAAGCGGCTAACGGATGATCCATCCTGTTTTTGGCATAAGCCATTCTAACATAATTAAAGGTACACGGCAGATGAATGGAGCGCTTATGCAAACATATATGAACATTTTACTACTTTCAATAAAATGGGGAGGGCAGTCGACTTTTTTTTCTAAGAGGGTCGCTACCATGTTATATACCATATAGTGTTTGTTTAATGTAAACTCCATAAACGAAGTAACCAAATTAAAACTTTATAAGAAATATTTTTTCATATAGATAAGTCCGTAAATAATGTTTCAACATTTTACAATCACATAGCCCTTCACTGGGATTTTTCCGGTGACGTGGGTGCGATGGAAATAAACGAGTATTTCTTTCACAAACAAACAGACCCAGAACAGAAATCTAAATACATCATTTGGATATCTCTCTGGCTGGGAATCAAACCCGGAAGCGTGTCAAATTCAATTTATACCCCAATAAAGGGTCGCCTAATGGCTTTTTCGGGACAAGAAATACATACAATTTAATGAAATTGTCATCTCCATCTAAATGTGTTCTATTACCAGTAAATATTTTAAGATTTGTTTAATTGGCATGCATCATTTGAACAACGCGTCGAGCCGCCCTTCCCAATTATATCATGTTATAGCAGTTAAGGCTTTGAGATGCCCTCAAAATTGTATGATCGATCCGCCTTGATCATACAATTTGGAACGTGTCACAGATTAAAACACGGCATGTGATGTTGAAACAGAAATGACCAAATATTTGACCCCCCGCGTTTAGTGATAAGACACGTAAATTATGTTCTACTTAGACCATTTACAGTTTAAGCATAATTTCACTGTAAGTAACCAGTCTCTTGGGCTCTGAGATTCGTTAGTGCAGTAATCTGAATATAGACTGATTTATTGATTTTGTGAAACAGTGATAATAGCCAAGCCTTATTAGTATTTATGGATATTATAGGAAAATTTGGAAGTAACCCATCAATTTACACAATGAATATACTGAAACAATATTTTGTTAGTGTTGTTGAAATGAAAGATATCAGTATCTGAAGATCATGTAATATGCACCTTATAAAAAAAAAATATTATCGCAGGGTGCACTATATAAGAAATTGAATTCCATTATTTACTTATCGAAGTCGAAAACTTCTCTGTTTGAATGCGGCGTTACCACTGCCACCCATTCTATTAATATTAAATTGGGTGCTGAGTTTTGAGTTAAAAAGCTTAATATAACAGAGATACCAATATGATCCATATCAAACATTTCGGAAACAGCAAAATATCTGCAATCTATTTCAGGTGGGACTTCAAATCCTTTTTGAAATCAATTGCGAATGTTGGCACTTATTATCCACTTAACAATATAAGATCGGTATGCTCGTTCGATCCTTCCATGTATGTATATAATATAACTTTAAAAATCCCTTTGTGTTCCTTAGAGCCCAAGAGTCGTTCCTGAAACTAGATGTGATTTTATCCACATAAAATATTTTGAGATCAAATCGTAGTATAAAATATTATTTGAGTTCTTAATCGGATAAGGAACAATAGTTAAAAATGGTAGTTGACTGTTTTTTAAAGATCAAATATCGACTAATAAAAAATGCAAATATTTCATTTCATAGATCTTAAATTTATGAACCACTTAAAAGTAAAAGTGCATTTTGTGAAATCTCACATACTTATCAGTCATAGCTCTTAAGATTATAATTTGATTCAAAAGAACAGAAATATAAATATGTCAACGACGCACACACAATTTCTAGTAAATGTGTTTTTAAAAATTCATTGTAATTTTACAATAATGGACTCATAGATATTGAACCAATCTGTACTTGTTTAACATTTGATGTAAATGTAAAATGACATCGTTATAATATTATCTTATGGTACAGCATTACGTCTTTAGGTGGCTTAGAATCGTTGAATGTATTTGATACTGAATGAATGAAGTTTATTGAATTAGAATCTTGTTTTTTTATGACATTTTATCCAAAATATATTTATCTTACCGTAATACAGACCTGCACTTTGACATTAATAATCATAAGACGTTAATTGTTATTATTTGATATAAGCTATTTATTTCTAATTTGTAAATATATGCATTTGTGACTAAATATTTTTTCTCTTTCCGTGTACAATGTCTTTCTTTCAAAACAATGTAAGGCCATGCTAAAAATTTACACTGTGCCCTTGTCTTACATAAATCAAGGTAGAAATGGCTCAAAGGTTTAAAAAATCTGTTATTTAATCATTCAGTCATATTTATATATATATTTATTTTTCAATATATTTATGTAGCAATGCTGTAACATACAGAAATATTATATGTTGTCCACCAATGTAACGCACTAATACAACTGCCTATAGAATGTTTAGGGGTCGCAGCCGGTCCTCGCTTGGCCGGGACCGTGCTTATAGGGCATTATATAACATTACGCGACGGACAGGATACTGTCTGATCATATTATTATATTTTATTAATGTATATTACACGTGGGCAAAATGTAATTCAACTGACTTCTACATGACGGAGACTTTAGTAGTGTTACAAGGCAAAGATCGAAAGTATTAACAATAATCTCAGTTCTGAATTTTATTTATTCAAATAACACCCTTTTTGTAAAGTTATATATTGGAAACCTTAAGGATGAGGTCCCAGTGAGTCAAAAGTGCCTAAGAATTCAAGTTGTGAAAATTAAGCATCAAATATGGCATTAAATTCCGCACCAATAATACAGCTATAATATTATTTAATTCTTACCACCTTCATAAAGTATTAATTAGCTATTAGCTTAACAATGTACCATATTTTATCAACAAATAACAAAAACAACATAAATTATAAAAGATAATCGATTGTCATTTGAGTTGTAAATGAACATTTATCATAAGCATGCTTAATAAATCAACGTGTAATGCAACATTTATTTATTACCAATATATACGATTACATTTTGCCCATGTCACATATTACTATGTACGTTAAGCTCCACCCAGTGTATATATTGTGGTGTTATCGACAAACAAAAAATAATTTATTAAGTATGTAATAAGTAAGAATTGAATACTTTTTGCACTCTAATGTTAATGTTAAATAGTAGCTGAAAGTAGCGTGTTGTATTTGTTTAATTTTATTTTTTTAAACGGGAGAAATTGTCGAGTCTGTGATCGTGATTGTAGGTAATTTACGCGAGTGTCATCGCAGTGAGATACAGAACAATCAAATATTTATGTAATTGTATAAGAGAATTGTTAATTTAAATTATGAAATATGTGTAAGTGATATTTTTATCGTTGAATCCATTCATTCAAGTTCAACAGATCAATATGATTATAATTGTGTATGTCCCGAAGTCAACTGTTACTTTAGCACGCATAGCCACGGTAAAGGAGTCAAATCTAAAAATGATATAGACAATATCATTTTTAGATTTGACTAACTTTTATGAACCAGGATATCATCAGGAATCGAACGTATGCTGAAAATTGTACTGTCACGACATTAAAATTGTCACAAAAAATACACGGTTGAATATTTTAAATTATTCTGGATATCAACTTTCAAAATAATTCCAAATACTTTGCTGTGGTGTGCGGTGTTTTGGTAAGAGGAAACGTGTTGGTAATTCGCTCTGGAGTTGCGGCAATTGCGAATTTTCGTGACAAAGAAGCGTTCCTTAATTCCGTCAAAATTTAATCGATGCAACTTGGGAGCGTATTTCATATTTTACTCCAGCAGTATAGCACGGCACAATATAGACGTCATATGGATAAAATTCGTAAAACCGGTCATTTCCAAATTTTGTACAATTTCTATGATCTCGCATGGTTTTATAATTTTAAATATGAAGGCGTAATAAGATTAATTTTTTTTTGATTAAGATTGTAAAGAGTCAATGTAGTCATCGATGTAAGTATAAAATGTATATTGTGTCGTACTATACTAGATTTTGTGTATAGTTGTTATATAATTATAATATATCGCACTGTTGACTGCCGCACGCGCTGCGCTGTGACGACGCTCTCGTGAAATGGTTTGATAAGTATTATATGAATGCGTAAATATATAATGCATTTATTCAAGCACACCAAGCAACTCACCAAGATTAAAAAATAAAACAATATTTTTACTCCATCCGGGTATTTATAAAATTTTAGAGGTCAGTTTTCGAACAGTGATATTGAATTGATGCTATTTATCCAGACCTGTGTTTTCTAAATCCAGCTGTACTTTTCTAAAACATCAGTCAGCTAAATCGGATATTCAATCTGTTCGCTTTGAAACAGTTTCATATCTGTTGTGGAATATAGCTAGACTGCACAGTCCCGTATTATATTAATTGGTTGAATACGTACCATCATACTATAGACGATCTGCGCATTCGTTGCGCCCGCGATGTTTACCAATACCAATAAATAGCAGTCTTGGTGTATTTGTTTGAATGCAACACATGAGAGAATAACCTAAATTATAGTATTGTTAAAATTGTTTACGTCTTCCTTTCTTCGAACCTTGTGTACTAACCCTTTTTTCTGTTTCATTCCAGTTTCGGTACTGTCCCTAACTTGTACTTGTTGTAAGAAATATTGTAATTTAAGAAAATTATGTTGATAATATATTTTCTTCCTGAAATCAAGCCAATCAGGTGTTATGAAAAACGGCCATATTTATTTAACTTTATTGTTAATTTTAATCGTTTCTGAAGCCTCGCAGTTGAGGGTGCGGTGTGTATCAAGGTTTTAGCATTTAAATGTTTGTGATGCTAAAATTCAATACGAATTTTATCATCATTATGGTCGGGAGAAATTGTATTGTTTGTTACCGGTGTTGAGTTTTAGAAGTTAATCTTTTTATTGTTACGAGTTAATATAAAATAAACACCCGGAGTGAGGTGTTAAATTTGTTGTCACTGATACAAGCTAAAATTACGTTTAAAATGATAGTAATATTTTATAAACATAAATGCCACAAGTTTTGCTTGTAGATGGCATGTTTAACAAAATAAATGTAAAGAAAAATAAACTATGATATGTTACAAACATGACCAAATGACACAAATTTACTTTGTAGATGGCACATTAACAACATAAATGTACTACATTCGCCATCAGGGTCAAAAGAAATCATGTAATATACGGCCTTTATGTATGAGGATCTTAGTCCTCGGGAGTAGCAACGTATCTGAGATCGACTTCATTTAGAACCCCTGTTCTATATAAAGTTAGTTGCAGATGTCCTTTGGCTGTTACCACTTACCATCAGATGGACTGCATGCTCGTATGCTACGTCAGTCTTAATAAAGATTAAAATAAATAATAATGTAGGAATATGTGCAATTCTAGGATTAATGACGCCAGCGTCATAACGACGCTGGCGTCTTCGTGTGATGTATACATATATATCTCGACCATTAGCATTTTTATACCGACTATAAATATCAGCTTCCAATATGAATGAATAGTTTAAGTGGAATCTCAGACGATGCCAGAGCAACTGAGCTCACCGCGCCCGCCGAATGATGTGATTATTTGTATCAAAACAAGTAGTATTAAGTTAGACTAAGACATTATTTTAATATCATTCATTTAAACGTTCTATGATGAATAAAAAACATTGATTTAATTCTGTGTTTTAATTCAACTTATTTTAAATTATGTCAAAAATAGTGTTGTATGGTAAAAAATATTTTCAAAACAATATCGACGAATCGTAAAATAATAAATTTAAAAAATAAATTGTTCTTTTATTGAGTAAAATTTGGTTTTTATGTACAGAAAGCTCGTTCATATTATACAATAAATATTTGTGACGCAACAAACTAGTCTATCAATTTTATAGCATAGAAGATAACTTTATATCCTGTACAGTTTCACTTGGAAGTTAAGAATCAAATAAAATACGCATTTAAGGCAATGTTTATGAACACAGTAAAATATTGAGCATTTAAAAATTAACAATTTATTCCATTTCATGGCAACTTCATGTTATTTTTATGACATATTATGACAAATTCATATTATTTTTAAAGTTCCCTTCTTCTTACGATATGCTAAATTGTATACACAAATAATACTACACTAACAAAATAAAAATAGTATCTACATAATATAAAAAATATTGCAAAAAATCACAGTAGCCTCAATCGCCTTAGCACACATTGAAAAACTCGTTCGAATAGTTCCGAATAGTTACGATTTGAGCCTGCGTCACAAACCCTGGTCAATCGTTTGGTCAGATAAAACTCGTCACTATAAATCCCTGATAATTTGTTCCTGGCTGTCGGTCGGGGCCGACTTGGCGTTGTGGCAGCACGTGATCTGCGGGCTGTCCTCGCGCGCCGCCTGCTCCCGCCGCGCGGCGCCGCCGTCGCCCTCCGCCCACTCCCGGCTGCCGTGGACGACGGCGGCGGTGTGTCCCTGACTCGATTGGCAACACTTTTCCTCGGATGGTTGCTCCTGTTTCTTGCAGCAGCCCTGGCGCTCCTTTCCGAGGAGCTGGGCGTCTTCCACGCCGGGGCCGTCGTCCTTATCCGTTTCCGCGTGATGGCAGTGGCCGGCGGCTTGCATTTTCTTCGCCTTTGCGACTCTCGACGGACAGTTCTTAGCTCCGTAGTAGCAGGTCGCGTTAGTTTGCTCGGAGGCGCCGTCTCGCGACGTGGAGGCGGGGAAGTAGTGCGAGGGCTGGATGCAGGTGCGCGTTCGGCAGATGAAGAAGTCCGACTCCGAGTTCGCTGAAGAATCCAGTAACGGCGGCGTCGTGTTTTCAGCTGCAAATATAGAAAAAAAAAACATCTTTTATTATAACGTTTATTAGTGTTTCAACTTATTTTAATTAAATGCTTTCCAGCTTGAACGTAAGCATTAAAATCAACATGCACTATACAATCCACTATTATATCAAACTGTTTATGTTATAATTACATATAATTACCAAAACCTAGGTGATTCTACACAACAAAAACCAATATATCTACAAATAATAAGCAAATTAAATAAAAAAACGACGGGTGTCACAGTGCTTATGAAATAAGATACTCAAGCCCGACATTCATCAAAGAAGAGTTAAAGAAATAGACTACATATAAATTCGTAAATCACGACTAAAACATCAATTTATCCACTTATTAGCTTCTGTAGTGAATATCGGACCTTAATTTGATGTTAAAACAACGTGCCAGTTCCACCGTACTTTAGAAATTAGATTACTAAATTCTAAGATATAAAAAACTTGCTTTTTTAATTTAATGGTACAAGGGTGGTGTTCACGAATATGACGCAAAGTAGTGCAGAGGTTAATCACAACCACAAACAAGTGATTGTTACTTGGATAATATTAGTTATTAGCTTACTAGCTCCAAGGTTAATTAACAACAAAAAAGCCTTGCGAACAAAGTGACTGATGACGAGAGCGTGTACTACGAACTACGACACCGCGAAGCTACAACACGTCAGACGCGGTACTTGTCGGGCCCGTACGGCTCCGAGAGCGCGGTGGCGGCCTGCTGCAGCTCCAGCGCGTCCAGCTCCTTGCACAGCCGGCCCTCGCACTGCTCCCAGCTGCACTTCTCAGTGTTGCATCGGTCTTGCGGGGGATTATATGTTTATGTTATGGAAGTAGCTAATGATTTACGGCGACCTCCTTTATTCCTATGTATTTTATATCTTCATTACAATCCTTATGATATATACGAGTTCCTCTGTAAACTGATGAGGCCGGGAGCCATGGTGGTATATAAGAGGGGTTTAGAGCTGCTGTTGGACTCTCCAATTTCTTTCTTAACAAAGCTACGCTCATACCCGGAGCATACACTTTTTTATTGGAATTGTTACGGGCCTCTCATGGGCATATGGACGAACCCAGTGTACACCATGTACGCTGGATTCGTCCATTTATGGAGAGAACAATATGAATTGATGGAACATTCTCAACATGAATTGATGCACAATACATGTTATAACCAACCAAAGTCGGGTGCATCTAATCTATAACTCAACATTGGTCTAAGGTAGGAAACCTAAATCGACCTTCTCCGGGCTAATAGTGGTATGAAAGGTATTTTTAAATAAATTTAGTATATTAAAAAATGTATTAGCCTGGATTTTTTAGCAAACCCACCTTTAATACATTTTGTAATATACTAAATTTATTTTAAAATACCTTTCAAACTACTACCAGCCTGGTGAATATCGATTTAGGTTTTTATCTCCTACTACATATCCTCAGAAGCGCTCATGTTTTGTCTCTAGCAGTAAACACTCAACAGTTGATCAGTTACTGCGCTTTTTAGCAGCGAGACTGAAAGTTACATTCTTCCAGAGCACAATATTAGCATTCCTAATTTTTTATTTAATGGCAGCCTAAATAAATTTATCGAATTCACTCACCTGGCACAATGAAGTTTTCAATGCCAAGTATGCCAATGCTAAACGCCTCGGTATCTTTGTAGATTTACTACAGATTTTCAATCAGGCATAACGTTAATTCAAGGAGTTAATCTACTCATTTGGCTTACTTTGTACAAATGCCAGAAATTAGTGCCATTAAACAAACGCTTTCTACACTCATAGCCCCACATTAGGATTTTCTCCTGTGTCGTGGTGCCATGGACACACAAAGACGAATATACAAACTCCCAGACCTAGAACAGAATCTGAACTCATAATTCAGATGTCTGTCTGGCCGGAGATCGAACCCGGGACCCAATGCGTGTCAGACCGGTGCGGTGACCGCTCCACCACGCGGTACGTCGATCGTTACTTGAAATACGTATATAAAGTCCACATAATTTGTTACTTGTAGTAAATATGTTAATAAGATTAAGGTTACAAGTGGTAAGTACCATTTTACATATAGACAACACAAAGGTATACCCAGGCCACAACAAAAACAAAATGTTATATAGCACACAAATACAGCAAGTCAGCTAACATCCAATTGACGATGGAAGTGACACAAAATTCCTTTTCTGCATTTACTCAAGTTTATTATTTTTTCTTTAATAATAAAGTAGCCTACGAGCGTGCGGTCCATCTAATAGAAAGCACTTCCACCAATAGACATCTGTAATCAAGCCCAGATACGATTAGTCTTACCTGAGGTTGGTCATAAATGCGTTGGTGCCCCTAAGGGCTAAGTTGGAGCGCCTCGAATATTATGCCTCCATTACCACACCCTTCAGACCAGAACACAGCATCGTCTAACATTGCTGTTATTAGGCACAAATAGTTGTGGCAGCGCCTCTGGAGTCGCACTATATAAATGATTCTATTACCTTCAAATTAGTGTCGTGACGTTGTGATATTTCTAGTTTAGCCCTTTAATATACCCTGCCAAATAGATTCACTTCCTGGCTTACATTTATAGATTATTCTACGATTAATTTTATGATAATGCTACGTGTTTTAGCGAGCAACAGTTGTAACATCGCAAGTGGATTAGAATAATTTTATAGGAGTTCTGTGTCCGTTCCTATCGTCAAGTGGAAAACACAAATATATATTAATATTTATCATGTTTAGTGTGTACCTGTGTCGTCGCACTCAGGCGTGCAGATGACCACCCGCTTGGTACTGAAGCACTGCATCTGGAGCCGAGTCAGTTTCGTGCCAAATAAGAAATAACCTAGAAATGTAAAAAAAAACGTAATAAATTAGTTGTCATGACAGAATCGCAAATGAATTTCCCTCACATATTCATGCCATATTCGACAAAAGCAGCCTAATTAAATATTTCTCGATGCTATTAATATTTTTTCGAACAGATTTATCCACAAAACCATACCATACCATAGTAGGCCATAGCATACTGCATACTTTCGTATACTATGACGAGAGTCAAAATCATTACCGTGCATCATGCCAAGCACGACGGCGAGCAGCAACTGCGCGTTGTACACCATGACGGCCAGCATTAGCAGGTAGCCCACCGTGTTGTGCGCCACGAACACCAGCGACTGGTGTGCGTTCACCAACGCCCTGAGAACAGATTTATTACACGTATTACACGTTACAGTTAATTAATACGTATATATTTTCAATACCGTGTATAGACTCAAACTAAACCCGATTAGATAGACCGGTAGATTCAGGAGGCACAGGAATGATTGGAGTGACGCCAAGACGAGAAGAGTATGTCCCACAGTGAATCTCAAAAGGCTGATGTTTGATGGACATACAGACACAAGTGTCAATATACTGTAATCTTTAAAAAAAAAACAGCCAGGAGGGGAACGGGAAGTTTGATTTTCCCTTTCCCGCTCTGCAATCACAGGCAATCTACTATTATAAACAAATCCGTTGGCAGTTATTATTTGGCCCTGCTTCCAACCCCTATTTAACCCCTTAGCAGAGATGAATCTTTGGAGAGTACATGTGTCCATATGGAACTCTTGTGCAGAGGTTTTTAGTAGTTTTACATCCGGCTTTTTAATCTTATATCGATTTCTTTGACAGCACATTATTATTTATTTACATAATATATGTAATTGTGCGATGATCTGGATACTCACTTTATTTTAAAGGACGTCCATCGACTGACCTGCCCGGCGCTAGTGTTCCGGCTCGTCGTGGCCTCCATGACGCCACCCTGTTCCCTGGAAGAATATTCAACGTCCGTAACGTTATGGTGTCCTGCGGTATCATCCGCGTTGCAACAAAAATACATGACAATTGTTTTTACCAGGTGGTACAACTAGTGTCGTTCGATCGGAGAGGTACCATCGCCACACCTAGTTCCAACGTTTCGGTGTGTGGTTGCATTTTCATATGAGGCGACCATATTAATCCTCGAGAGTAGCGCAACGCATCTGTGATCGACTTCAGATAGAGGCTAATTTCTATATGAAGTTGCTTACACATTTTAGTTTTTATTTATTCTTTTAAAATATTATTTCATGTTAACTATACGCAAATATATTGTATTGTTAAGACAATTATTTCATATATTGTACATCAATTTTATATTGTATGTAAATTTTAATTCTAATTCTTATTCGTAGTAAGACTGTCAATCACTATGTATGCCGTGTTCACCTATTAGGGACCATCTATAAATTAAGTACGTCACATGAATATCTTTTTAACCATCCGCCCTCTTAGTGTAATGTTACATTTTGCAAATCTATACTAATATTATAAAGCTGAAGAGTTTGTTTGTTTGTTTGTTTGTTTGAACGCACTAATCTCAGGAACTACTGGTCCGATTTGAAAAATTCTTTCGGTGTTAGATAGCCCATTTATCGAGGATATATATATATATATATCATCACGCTAAGACCAGCAGAAGCGGAGCACCAATGAAGAATGTTTCAAAATCGGGGTTTTCTTTTTCAAATGAGAGCTTCCGCTGCATGCGCTGCGTGAACGGTTAAAGTTTCGTAAAAATTATATATGACAGAATTGATCCCCTTTAAAAGTTCAAAAAATAGTCAGCGACAGCATATGTCTATCTTTTCAGGTAAACTCATTGTACCCTTTTATATGCTAACCAAATTATTTCCAAAATAATGCATTATTTGCGAAGTTGTTTTTATAAATATAATATTTATTCTTATTCAAATAAATACATAAATTAGTTTTCTTTGTAGTAACTAATACGCGGGTGAAACCGTGGGACGCAGCTAGTGTATACATAGAAATCATGAAATTTAAACAGCAGTTCACAAATTATAAATGAGGTGTTAATACTAATGAGACGTCACGAAATTTAGGACCTCACCCCACCCCCTTGTCTCGCCATGCCATACTTCACTGTTCCCCTGCCCTCAATCGTGTGACGTAATTTATGGATAGCCCCTTATTGTGAACTCGAACCATTCATTTTAACACAATTAATGTGTGACGAGGGGGTGGGGTGAATCCTAAACTTCGTGATGTCATATAAGTATTGAATATTATAAATTATTGCTTATTATCTATAACTAATGTATAACGTTATTATTGATATCGCGACCATGTGGCGTCAAGTTGAATGTGAATTTGTTATCTGCTTAGTGATGCTCATTTTACACGTAAATAACGTTTACTCATAATATAATGATATCAGACGACAAGTTAGTTTAGGTCGATAGCCAAACTAATATCGACATTTATCTACTACGCTGAACACGAATATTTTCCGGGTGTTTTATTTAATACATTACCGTGTAATTACTGCCTGATACCAAAGATGAACCGTTTGGGGTTCTACTAACCTTCCACTTTGCCTTATAGCAGTTACCGCTTGGTGAGGAAACAGTCGCTTGTGATGCAAGCATCAGCGTTAACCTTAATTTGGCACGCTACAGTTCACAACGACATTTTATGGCCTTATAAGACAGACATACTAGTAAACATTTATTTTTAACGATCAACGATAACCCTTGCTGCGCAGAGCGACTGACGCTTGAAGCGAATGTATCGGAGCACTCGGGCGAGGTAAGTTTTGCTGCCCTCGTTCTAATAAAAAGGTGTGTTAAGACGATAAGAAATACATGCAAGAGGGGGTCAAGTTAATTGTCATTGTAAGATTAGAGATTTTTTTAACTTGAGTGTTTTTAAAATCGCATCATACAAAATCTATGAAATTAATTTAAATTGTCAAAGCAGTTTTTGAATATTTAAAATTCATTTACCTACTCTTCAACATTCTGATATGTTATAATCAATTTAAAGTTATTTTTATAAACGAGAGTGATGCCTCGGCGCACACCTAGTCACTTATAATCGAACTGCATGCTCTTTTAGTATTTGGATTCATTAAAACCAAAACGAATGTAAAGTAGGCAGCGCCTTATTAAAGGAACTTATTAAAAAAACACGTTCTCTACACTCATAGCCCCACACTAGAATTTTCTCCTGTGTCGTGGGTGCCATGGACACACAAAGACAAATACACAAACACCCAGACTCATAACAGAAATCTAAACTCATCATTCAAATTTTTGTCTGGCCGGGGATCGAACCCGGGACCCACTGCGTGTCAGACCGGTATGGTGGCCGCTCCGCCACGCGGGTCGTCAAATATATAAATATCTATAAATATTTTGTTACATTTACGTTGCTACAATCGAAGTAATACATATTCGGTAACCTTCGATCAAAATCAACATATTTCTTAGGAAATACAATAAATCATGTGAATAATTACATCCGTTTACTCGTGCAATGGCTGTACTTTTCATCGATAATTTGTAACAATCAACCACGTTCACTACCGAACGAATACGTTCACTACAAATCACACGAGGTCAAAATTATTACTTAAGAACATTCTTAATATAACTTTATTGTAAGCTTTTAACAGCAATACTATCGTCGCTTTGCAACGACCGCATATTTAAAAGTTCAGCAATTTTAAATTAAACAATGTTTTATCCTTATTATTTTAGAATTGAAAATTTGATGCTCTAACTCCAATGTGGTTAATAACCTTTTATTTTTTTATTTATTTCAACTTATTAATTAAAAAGATAAAAGCAAAGCATTATTTCATTTTTACCTGGCTCACCGGTAAAATTTGCATTTTTGTGATGTGTTATTATTCGTACAAAGCAGCGTTATGTTTCAAGTGAAATAATTTCTTGTGTCACTACATTCAAGTTGGATAACTTTGAATTTCCTTGTAACTTTGAATAAGACTGGTTTCATACTTCTATTTTTTTTTTCAGAATAAGAGTTCAATGTTACCGATTATATTGAAGCTATCAAAATTCAACGATTGTTGTTATCCAAAATAGTTCCGTTCAAAGTTACCCAAAACTTAAAGTAAATTTGAATGTTCTCTAAAGACCAAAATTCTCTATTTTTTTCTAAATACTAAAATTCAAAATTTCGGTATGAAAGGACACTATTAATCAACAAAGCATATAATAAGTTATTCTATTTTTTTATATTAAAAAAAACTCTAAGAGAATCGTTCGTTGACCCAACTTGACGTTACTATCTTCATAATTCTCTATCTTAATATGTATAAATTACGTGTCACGTTGTTTGTCCGGGGTAAACTCTTGAATTACTGAACCGATTTGCAGCCTATGTATATACCTACAGCAGTGGATCTCATAAAGATCGATAGATTATATTATAGTCTGTGCGAACGAAGTCGCGGGTTCTGCTAGTTTGTAATAAGCGTGAAATTCGGAAGCGTTCCATCTGTTTCTACGATCAACCCGTGTAGACTGGCGCTGCAAACAGCTTAGCTTAGCTGTTATACCTTACGCAATAAAACTTTTTGGTCTAAAAACCTTTTGTGATCCCTTTACTACAAAAAATAATGTAATAAGTAACGTCATGTTGAAATGATACGTTTTAATTGGTTCGGTTTGGCCATATCGACTGTAAACAACATCAGTCACCGGAACTATATAAACAGCAGTTCGGTTAGCCGTATTCGAATACAGCCCGTTAATTCCGTTCCACCAGGTATAGCCGAAAAACAAAACGTGAATGTGCTATGCATGTACATAGCAACGTATGAACCAATGCCTTAATGGTGATTGTTTTGATTAAACGTAATAAACTCGGACTAAGGATACTCATGTTAGTGTTGGCCGTATTCGGTCATAATTAATTGCTATTCGGGAAATTCGGAGTTGGACCGCCTACACGCAGTGAACGCTATATCGTTAATCAAACGATGTAAACAAGCCACTTTAGTTAACGAATCCGGTTAATCCGAATAATAAAAGTAATCGACAAATGTAAACAGGCTATGGATGGATGCTAGCTAGCAAGCTTCCTTTTATATGTATGCCGTGGTGTATAACAAAAACCAGCCAAGTGCGAGTCGGACTCGTGCACAAAGGGTTCCGTACCATTATTAATACAAAACGGCAAAAAACACGTTTCTTGTATGAGAGCCCCCTTAATTATTTATTTCATTCTGTTTTTAGTATTTGTTGTTATAATGGCGACAGAAATACATCATCTGAGAAAACTATCGGTCTACCTATCTTGGATCAAAAGATGTGACAGACAGACTACCAGATGGATGGTTCAAAAGATACATCCTCGTGACAGACAGACTACCAGATGGAAAGACGGACAGTGGAGTTTTGAGTAAAATCTATTTATGTAAATAGTAAACTACCATAGCCAAATTCAAATTTGATAGCTGATTTTTTATGCATTCTTAACTTGAATATATGAAATATATATCCAATACACGACGAAGTCAATTGTACTTCTAACTACGCATGGAATTACGTTTAGTGCGGACGTAAGACTTAAAAAGCAATAAATCGATGTATAACACGCAACGGAAACAATCGCGATGTCGTTAACATTCTCCAAGATCCGCATTCGTTGTTGTTAGGCAATTACAACAAACTAAAGTAGGTACAACCGTATTGTATCTATACTTATTTCTAAATGCATACAATAGTTCCATAACGTACAGAAGTGAGGTGGGTGGACTATGAAAGACCTCCTTAACGAATTATTAACGAACAGTTATTATTAGTTCATTTATAGGAGAAATGTAAAAAACATATTATTAATTAACGGTTTGTCTTATTGTGTAACCCATATGTTATTTTTTTATTCTAGATGTAATCACTATGAAATAAACTTGATAAAAAAAAAACTCTTCCAAATGGCCTTACAAGAAACAGGGCTCCTTACAAGACCAATATTATAAAACGTCTGTTTTATAATATTAACATAACATATTAACAATAAGTGACTGCTGCTGTCCATGAACATCTGTAATCAACCTTAGGTAAGATCAAAGTCTCACCTAAGGTTGGCCACAGATGCGGTGCTACCCCTGAGGACTAAGATGGAATGCCTCGGAAAAGTATGCTCGTTTGCTAATTCCATCTCCCTTACCACACCCTTCAGACCAGAACACAACAGCGCAAAACACTGCTGTTATTACGCAGAAATAAGTGTGGCGGTTGTGCTTCCGGAGTCAAACCACAAAGAGC
>MOOZ01001164.1:226908-241409 GCA_002930495.1 Cecropterus lyciades
ATATTTTACAAAATTTATTGATATGTTTTAAATTTTAGTACGCTTTTACAGTTCACCAAATTTATGTGAATAATTTGACCCACTATAAATAAGTAATATTTGAGGAGAAAGGAAATAAAAGGTCAACTTAGGAAACTGGTACTGTCACTATGACATTTCCTTTACGAAGTGTCATTGTCAACGTGACATGAAAGGAAACTGACAGGAAGGGAAGGACTTCTTATGTTACGGGTTCGATTTCGAAGCGTCTTTTCTAGAGGCTCACACGGAATCTGCTTTGCTCCTATAAGCGTAGCGTAGCGTAGGGATTCTATTCCCCTAAAATGAGAACGGGGCTCCTATACAGGCAATTTTCCCATACTACCTCCATAACCCATAAAATTGAAACCGTAAAATAGGAATATAAAAATGATTAAAATAAAACTTTTCAAAACGAAATGTCAACGACTAGGCTGAAAGGTTGGAAAGTTATAGCCCTAAAGATTTTAAACAATTTAAGAAATGTCACATTGACGTCCTAAATTTCTAATTGAAATAATTGTCTTGTCATAAACCTCTTTATTATATTTATTACCAATAGTCTTGTAACTATTAAAAAATATAGACTACTGACTAAATTATACTCTAGTTTAGTTTGTGTGTAAATTGAAGCCAACTAGCATAGTGCATAATAGCGGGGAATGTATTTAAATTGGTACTAATACAAGATACCCTTTAAAAACATGTATGCACAGGAACGAAAGATTAAAAAGAAACCCTCTAAAATTGAGGAAATGTCCAAGGAGCAAATTCGTCAAGCAATACTCAAAAAACGCGAATGCAACGCGAAAGCACAAATAATTGTCGAGAACTTGCTAGAAAAAAATGTTACAGAAGTCTACTTTTTGAAGTGCTTACCTGACATAAACCAGAGCCATTTTGAAGACGTGATCGAAGAAAGGTCTATTCTGCACCTTTGTGGTTATGCTCTATGCAACAAAACTCTATCGGAGAAAGATATACCTAAACAGAAATATCGAATATCACTCAAAACCAATAAAGTGTATGATATCACAACTAGGAAGAACTTCTGTAGCAACGGTTGCTACAAGAGTGCCATGCATGTCAAAAAGCAGATGCTTACCAGTCCGCTCTGGTTCAGGGAGTATGAAGATATACCAAAATTCAATCTCCAGCCCATGGACTCTGTTGGCAGCTTAGGCCAGGAAGTTGATTTGAAAATAATAGAAAGAATTGAAGTTAAAAAAGAGAAACAGATCTATACTTCAATTAATGACTTTGCCAGTGCCAGTCTTAATGAAATAACTGGAGATGAACTTGCTAATACTGACAATAATGAAGACAAAGAAAATATTGGTAATGATAACAAAAATATAGAAAGCAATGAAAGTTCCGCAAGTAATATTAAACAAACAAGTAATAGTGACAGCCTTAGAAGTGTTGAACAGGAACAGAATAAAACTGTGGAATGTAATGTTAAAACACCATTATTTAAAGAAATACCAGTTACTACTAAAATACAAAATAAAAAACCAGTTTCCAACCCTCTGAACATAGTGGGGGAGATAATAGAGAAACCTGACAGAAAAATAGATCCAATAATCACAACTGAACCTATAAATGAAACAGCCCAAAAATCGAATGACTCCAGCAAAAAACTGCCACAGAAGAAGCAGCCCTCTATAACAGCAATAACAATTGAAGTTGAAAAATGTTTAGCTGAATGGTTCACATTGGATACATTAATATTTCTATTTGGGGATGAGAAAGTCAAAGAGATGGTAGTTGACAAAGGGGAATGTATTAAGGAATATTTTAATAACTATGGAAAAAGTTTATTCTACACCTCAAATACATATGATCAGTATCAGGCCCTGTGTCGAAAGTTAAACATGCTGGAGTTGGAAGACAAAAAACATGATGCACAAACATTGCACAGGGAAACCAAACCTCTGCCTGACTACTCTATCCTACAGGAGGAGAGTAAGAAGATGGAATTAAAAGTGAAAGCCTTTTTTACTGGTGAATTAGAAATACCTGAACCCAAACCTGAAGAAATTCAACCCAAAACTAGTACAGAAGAGGTTGAAAATCCGACACAACTGCCTCTGGTTGATAAGAATGCTCAAAATGCATTACGAAGAAGAATAGTGTGTCAGCACTTAAATAAAGTGTTACCAGATTTATTGAGATCCCTCGGCCTGTCTACATTGACTGTCAGTGCTGACATTCGGTTGTTAGTGAACACATTTAAACTTAAACCAAACAATATCATGTTTAAACCAATCCAATGGACATTAATTGCTATTGTGTTTATCAAATTGCTATCAATCCGGGATAGGAGGTTAGAGTACTTAATGGAACAACCTACTGCTTTCCAACATATGCAACTGTTACTTCTGAGTTTTAAACAGGATGGAGGCTACTTGGACAGACTTATATCCTGGCTCACAGATATTGACAGAATGCTAGACTTAAATGATACACATCTAACTATTGAGTAAAGTCAATACAGTAAATGGAAGATATATAAGTTATATATCTTCCATTTACTTTATTTATTTTACTTTTAACAAGTAAATTGGCATTTTTATTGATATGCAATTAAGCATATATAAAATATAGTCAGGTTTCTAATAGTATAATATAAATAAGTATGTTTACATTATGTGATATTAAATTAATTGATGATTTGTATTTTTGATGGTTTTTATATTATTTATAAAAATGGATTCATCAACAACCAATGTAGTGGAGCAGTCACCATACCAGATCGATCTCTGGCCAGACAGACATCTGAATGATGAGTTTAGATTTCTGTTCTGAGTCCGGGTGTTTGTGTATTCGTCTTTGTGTGTCCATGGCACCCACGACACAGGAGAAAATCCTACTGTGGGGCTATAAGTGTAGAAAGCGTTAATATAAAATATGTAATATATCATTCACAGACATCATTATAAGGTGGTGAGTTCAAATGGAAGTTACTATATTAAAGGATGATTCATGGTCCTTCAAGTCTGCTCAATTATTTAAATTGAAGTTAATCAGACTGAACAAAACAAAACAAATTATACATATCACATCTGACTAAACAAAACAAATTATACATATACTGTTTTTTATTTGCTCTCTTAAAAAGTATATATATATTTGAGGTATGTACCATAATTGTAATATTTTTCACAAAAACTAAAATGAAACAATATTTTTCTTAACAATGTTTTTATTTCATAAAAGTATATATTCCAGTGGCCTGGCTTTTTAGATGTCATTGGTTTAGTTGAAAAAAATTATCACATATAAATTGGCAGGTACAATAGTACTTAATATAAATTAGGATTTATAATAGAGAGTGCAGCACCCACTAGATGTAATGAACCAGTCATTAAGATGGATATATCAGATTCGTCTTTGATGCTTTGCAATGCATCGGACACACATTCTAACACGACGATTTTCGTATCGTCTGATTTCTGACAGTTTTTCCATATATTCGCATTATTGTTACATTTCGCTATTAAATCTTTTTGCTCCACTGAAGAGTAATTATCTTGGTTCTTGTTAACATCAGCATTCGCAGTTGGAATAACAAAACATATTTTTTTGTACTTTATACTCCTTAGAGGTTTTAAAAGAACTTCCACATCTCGATCACCAGTTGCGCTAAATATTAATACTTTCTCACGATCTCTGTGTAAGTGAAAAAATACGGCATTTTAAATATGTGTTTATGGACATTGTTTTAATCAATTTGATCAACTATAAAAGAACTATAAAAATTACTACCTAAAATAATAATGCGTCATTTCCTTACATTTGCCTACATTCCTTCTCATGCCATCATAGTCACATCCTAATAGACTACAACATCTGTAAGATAAGTTCCCTGCATTTAATTTCATTGCTTATAGTTTGAAAAAATATTTTGGACCTGTACAGTGGCGCTGTAGGCTGTAGGGTAAAATATTTATTTTTCAATATATTTACCAAAGCTGGTTAGGATTACATAAATAAACCCACCTGTTATTCTCCTCGAACCACTTGGCGCAGATCTCCATAGACTCCTTAGTGTGTGCGCCATCCAGATAAAAGTGTATGTTATTCGTTTTTATAATCTGGAATCTCCCTGGCCACCTGCATTCCTTCAAACCTTGCACTGTTTCAGGTGGCAATGTAGTTACTATGTTACATTCACTATTTTTATCATTATCATTGGCTAACGTTTGGTCATTACTGACGTCATTCCCGTTGGTCATTATATCAGATCGTTTGGTATGCCTCATCCATGCGTGTGCTAACTGTATAGCAAGGGATGCATTCGTCCTGTACGCTTCTATGTCTATTGGCAGTATCTTTGTTCCATTACAAAATTTATATGTATTGAAATCTGGTGCTACCTTCAAGGGACACTGTAAAATAATAAATTGAAGTTAGAAATCAGAGCCTTTAGGATACAACATTCATTACATTTTTATTTAATTTTGATGGTAATATGACTTTAGTTACAGTAAGATCAGTGCTGGGGTTAATCACACATACGGATGTATGATTAAAAATACAATTTCAAGCCTAAAAGGTTTATGACAATATTTCATTAAACATTGGCTACATCACCACCCCATGACAATGTATATGTACGATGTGAGATACTATTAACTGCTAATTCGTCGGCTAATTTACCTTATATTTTGTGTTTTACCAAAAATTTGGCAATGTTGGCTAAAGTCATTGTTAATTTTATAGGTAGATTAGTCACGTCGCAGACAAATTCTTTATTTGATATGTGTACAATTATTAGAAAACACAACTAGAATATGTAATAGCATGTTATAGTATGGAAGTAATCAGACTCCTAATAAATAATAATAAATTAATAGACTCTAAAAGCAAAAGAGAGATGCGATAGCCGAATGGTTGAAACTCAGATTCTCAATTTCGATTCTGAGGTTCGAAACCAACGTGCGCATAACTGATTCTTCTAACTACTAACGGTGGAGGAAAAGATCGTAAACACCTGACAGTTCTATAAAAAACTATATTGGTAGATCTATAAAAAAAAGTTCTTAAAGGTGTTACATTTGGCTAGCGCGGTGGACTATAGCCTGAAACTCTCAATCTGACAGAAGACCCGTGCCTAGCAGAGGGACAATAATGGGTTGACGAGAAAAACGAAAAAGAATTGATAGATTACCTTCACATCAGCAGCAACTCTTCGGAGTACCTTCATGGCGTCCGGCGGCTGCTGCACTGTGTAGGCCTCGCAGCGCGGCTTCATGATGCCGGCCTTCACCGCCGCGATCTCCGCTATAGTATTGCCCAGTATCGACGTGTGGTCCAGCCCTAGCGATGTGATGCCCACTATTGGTACTTTTCTAAAACGTAAAGTGTACGAGTTTGAAAGCCCACCGATCAGACATCACCTGAACAAAGTTGTCTATTGATAACAACTGGCGGATTTATACATTTGCCGCCAGTAGGCGAGCCCTAATAGTGGTGTGGCCAAAAATCAGCGAATCCATTTAGAGAACATAGTACTCGAATTTGCCATCTTGGTATCTTAAAAAGTATAACATGCAGTGTGTATAAGTACATAGACATAATATCGAAATGTTATTTGTAAATTCTCCTATTGGTAATAAATTTTAGAAACAAAACTAGAATAAAAAAAGATAGTAATGAGCCACCCAGTAGTGACAAATTTGGTTGAAATATTTTACCTATATACCTGACAACATTTGTGTAGTCAACTGAGCCACCAATTCCAACTTCTACTATTGCTACATCAACTTTTTCCTTTAGAAAAACATTATATGCTAGTACTGTGAGGAAAGCGAAGTATTTGGGCATGTCGCCATTGTAGGCCTGAAACAATATTTTAAATATTAAGATAGAATATACTATACTTAAACTAAATTTGAAATAATCCCGCATAACTCCCTATGTGTAACCTATGGATATATGGAAGATTCAATGGTTTTAGTTGTAGTCAAATCGGTTCTTAAAGTATTATGGTAATCAATAAGTGGAACACCATCTATGTTATTTGATTTGAATAAAATAAGCTTCAAACCTTCCAGTATTTGAAGTCTGTTGCGACTATTACTCCTTGAAATAATGATCAAATAAACTGTTGACTTATTTAAGTTTTCAACAAATATTTCTTAACTTAAATGATTTGTAAATCCACACCCAAAATAAGCCCTTAATATGTATAAACCACAAGACAAAATAATGCAACTCACCTGTGTATTATACAATAAATCATACACCCGATGGAAATGTTCAGCGAACTGCCGCTCACTGAGCATGGTACCAGCGAGCTGGATGCGCTCGCGCACCGCCACCAAGTGCGGCGACAGGTAGAATCCCGTGCGGAACCCGTGCCGCCGGAGGATCGACTCGCACATGGCACTTGTTGACCCCTGCAAAGTAATATATTTAAAACATTTTAAATTGTTACTTTGTCTACAAAAAATGTTTCTTTGCACTTTTCTCTTTTCTGATTTCATTCTTATTATTATGATTTCCAATAGTACCGACGTTTTAATTTTTTTGGTGCTGTGGGTACCATAAACACATATAAAGGCCCAGAACACTATTTAATGGTAAAGATGTAAAGAAGTTCTTTATAACATTCTCAAAGGTGTGTGAATTCTGACAACTAGCTGTTGAACAGAGTTTTAAACAATGTTTTAGCTATTTTAATTATAGAAAGTGTCATGCTTCAAAATGTCATAAAATAGCCTAATGAAATAAGCCTCACCTTTCCCTTAGTACCAGCTACATGTATCACAGATAGTTGGTCCAGCATGGACATACTGATCCCTGTCCTTGACAGATAATTCTCCATGTCCTCTATATTTGTGCATACCTGAAATGATAAATATTTTTTGAGACCAAATATTTAATATATTTTACCTCCCTTTTTTAAATAGGTTTGTCTAATAATTAAATGTAATAAAATAAAGTGATGCACAAATTTAATTTATAATTTAGATATACCTGTACTTTATGAAATGATATGTAATTATTAAGTAGTATGCCAAAACTAACCATGCCCATGTAAATGACACAAATAAACAAAAGTTTTCATTTGTACAGCGTTAATTAAGACAGAACTTTAATTTAAAAATGGAGTACTTAACAGGGAATAATAACAGCTATGTACATTTTTATCTCCAAAATGATCAGGTGTCATAGTAAAATTAATATTTTGGAAACATTCTTACCTTGCCAGTGTTCAGGTCCTTGCGAACTTGTTCTAATGCTGCTTTATTTGACTGCAACAAGTTCAACTTGTGTACAGCATCCTGGAAGAAACATTCATAACATAATTAAAAAGCTGCGCAATAATAAAATTGATAATCTATTTTACACAAATGATAACCGAGATTTAAATTGTTTTTTTTCTGTAGCATAGTGGCATATAATACACCTCTAGAAACACATCTCTAGCTTATAATATATACAAGAAATGCAATTTAATAGGAGTATTTCATTAACAACAATAATAAATGTTCACAAAAGTCTGCACAATTGAAATTGTAAGTACAAGTAGATTCTGTGATAATATAAACTAAATGCGTCCGAATAGTTTTGTAAAGTCTAAAGGACCTAAACTTTTAACTTCTCATTACATAGTTATACAACATTAAGCAACTAAAATATTAGAAAGTACAATACAACTAGAACCTACAACTAATTGAAGGATATCGTTGTATTCGTGAAGTTTACATAAAAAATAATAACTTATCAAATTCAAGGCTAATGATATCAATTTCAGTCACAGATACATACCTCATAAGATCTACACGAAGACATTCTTAAAACTACTTTATGCGCTACAGGGAACACTAATCTACGTCGTAACCCGATGACGAACATCGACGCACTAAGTTTTTATAGACGGGCGGAATCAAACACCGATCATAATATTACGTCGCAAAATAAATGACCCACTACGAGATGAGCATCTAATTTAATTCATTAATTCACTCTAAATCATAGCGTTTCAATAAACGACGTATCGGCAGCTATCAGACGATAGCACTGACATTTAACCTTCGGTTGTATCGTCACCGAAATGAACATAACCAGGAAAAACTGCATGTTTTTTATGTAAAAAACCATATTATTTAACATAACCTCCATTAAGTGTCATGCAACACGCATGCTTTCATTGACATTTAAGATGACAGCAAAACAAATAAAATCAGCTGTTTTCCAATCTTAATAAATATTTTATAAATCACAAAAGTCATAAAATACTCAACGCCCAGATAAAAAATATATGAAAGTCAATGGATAAAATGCAAATTAACGAATTGATTTTATACGATCTCTGCGCATTATAAAAAAATGAGGAGATTTTAAAAAGTGATAATAAAAAATGAGGAGACTTGATTTTTTATATATTTCGAACAATTTGTTTATTAAAAAAAAAAACAGATTCTGCTTAAGTTCTACTCAGAAGCCATGTTCTCGTATCAAGAGGCACTTTATATCGTACGATATGTTTTATAAATTACAAAACCATCACAGTAAATGATTTTTTAAGGAGATCCATACCGCATACACATAATTGTCAAACCTTATCAAACCGTCATAAATTCAATCGTGTGGATAACGTTTGATTTGGTTTGGACCAATCAGTTTCGGTTTACTCATTTTTTTGGTGTGCAATTTCAATCTCTCTCGTTTTAACTTTACGTTCGGTGGCGCCACCAAACATAAAGTACAAACGAGTGGGTTGTTTTTGTGTGAAAATGAAGTGACTAGTCATATGATGACGTCTTAAATTTTCAGGAATGTTATCAACCATTTAGGGCCCGGAAAAACGATTCCTCGGATCACTCGGATAAAAATATCAAGATAAAATATACATAGATTTTTTGTAGGTAGTAGAACTCTTTGTGGTTCGACTCCGGAAGCACCACCACCACACCTATTTCTGCCTAATAACAGCAGTATTATGCACTGTTGTGTTCTGGTCTGAAGTGTATGCTAAGGGAGACATATTTTTCCGAGGCATTCCATCTTAGTCCTCAGGAGTAGCAACGCATCTGTGGCTAACCTTAGTTGAGACTTTGATCTTACCTAAACATCTGTAATCAATACAGATGTTTATAGGTGGCATTAGCCACTTACCATCAGGTGGGCTGCAGGCTCGTTTGCTACTTCCATACTATAAAAGAAAGTTACACTTGGTTACATAATATTTTTAACCTCCAATCTTATGGGTCAATTCTAGCTCGCAATCCATCATTCTTGCTACTTTAGACTACACTAGGGTTGCCGTTCGTTAATCGAATAACTTTAGTTTAACGATAGCCGAACGAATACTTTAGATATTTTAATCGATAGTAATAATAGCATTGACAATTTTTGTGTTTCCGACAAGTGCCAAGCATGTGGACGCGGCATTATAATTACTTTAAACAATAACAATTATAAACGAATGACGATTTCCTGACAATAGATTATAACCGATAGTAATTTCTTTCAAAAGTTACATTTGGATTTTAATTATTATGACGGAAACCGACGCAACTAAAAGGCCTCTAGAAATGCCAGAAGATTTTCTGCCGTACTTGGAAAAGTATAGGATTTATAAATTATTTAAAGTAAGCTTCCTGTCAACTGACGTGCTTCATTCATTTACTTACATAAGTTTTCTTTTACTCCCTGCCTCAATTCTATTTCTTATCATAATTTACTATGAGAACCCTAAATAGTGTCGTCTATTATGGTAATGATGAATTTCAAAAGGGTGGTTAAACACCTGTTGATTGAAAATTTCTATGGTGACTTGATAATACATACACTCGTTTGCTATTTGATTAAATACATGTTATAACATAAAGAAACTTACTTGTTGGTAGCAGTATAGCGAATGGTTGAAAATGAAACTCGGCTTCTTAATCGATGGTCCGAGGTTCCAATCCCAAGCACCTTTGATTTTTCTAAAATTATGTGCGTGTATTCATTATCACTGCTTTACGGTGAAGAAAACATCGTAAAGAAACCTGCACGCCTGAGAGTTCTTAAAATAAAGGTCTCGAAGGTGTGCGAAGTCTACCAATTCGCATTTGGCCAGCGTAGTGGACAATGGCCTGAAACTAACTTAATCTAAGAGAACACCGTGCCCAGCAGTGAGACAATAATGGATTGACGACTTGTTGATAAAATTCCAATACCATTTTAGGACATGCTGCAAGATCTTATAATTAGCCTTCCAAAAGATCATTTGAAACATATGAAAGTGTATGCAAGTCGATACCTTCACGGCTCTAAGGATCCCGATAGAGTTGTAATGCTAATATCGCCGGAATTAAAATTTGGTAAGATGTAAAGATAATTTGATCTCTCAAACTAAACTCTTTCTCTCTTTGAATAAAAAATGAATTAAAATCGGCCAAGTCATTTTCAGGTTTAGCGCATAATAATGTTCCAATTATTCCAAAACCCCTTCTATAATTTTGAGATTACGGTTAAGATCATTTATTCCTCAAAAGATTATACAATCACTTACTGAGAAACAACAATAATTTTAATAAATTTTGAGATTCGTTAACTGTTGTAGAATTTCCGTAATTTGTGATACTTCCGTACTTTCTTAATTTCTCAGTTCCACATTTCGAAATAATATTCTTCTACACTAATATATAAAAATGAGACAGTGTTTGTCTGTTTGTTTCTTTATCACGCAAGAACCACTGGTCCGATTTACATGAAATTTTGCATGGATGTAGCTTATTTACCTGGTCAACTTATAGATAATTAATGATAAATATTTTATAATGATTTATTCAGATGTTAAAAGGTTGGTGAAAGATCTGATTAAAGATATCGGCGCTTTCGTCATAACGCGCCGATACGTGATGGATCGTTACGAGCGGGTGAGTTTCGTCAGCAAATTGATATTGCACTGCGCTACGTGCTATCGCGTTTATAACCAATTGCTGTGAGTCAGAGATAGGTATCAATGGATATTTGTTAATAACGAGATGAGCTAAATTAACGGGTTTATCGCTTCATAGATTTTTCGAGGCAGTTTAAATAAACGTCTCGATATTTACAGTTAGTAAGACGTAGGTATAAACAGATTTATTTAATTTCACAATACGGTCATGTTCTTGACTATTTAAAGTCCTATAAGTAAGGCGATACCAACGGTACTAAGGCAAATGGGCCCACGGCTGGAGGGCTGCAGACATGACCAGACCAGGACCGGAAATTTTTCCAAGGGCGCAGTTATGCAAGTTCACGCTGAGTAGCTAGGTACATAAAAGCCTAACTAGGCTTTTATGTACCTAGCTACCCAGCGTAACTACGGCGCTATCTCCAATATGTAAATGTGTCTAAATCTACCCACTGCATTATACCATAAAATTATGTCCTAAGCATCAGATCAAATTGATTCAGTAATATTTTTTTTACAAAGCACGATGACTACGTACCTGGTTGCATCTCGCCAGCTCTCATGTCGGAGGTCACTAAGATGTTGACTTTAAAAGAACCCGTCCCGCAAGCAGGATGGCTTATGTTTGGTAATATGATTAGATATATCGCATAGTGAGAACAAAAGAGACTGAATACGTACTCCTAATATTGTATTCAATCTACAAGGGCATAAAAAGTTAAGATTTTGTGCTTGAAGTGGACATATATAAATAGTAATAGCCTTAGATAACAGTGCACTCGAAGAAACCTTGGAAGGTAGAACTCTTTGTAGTTCGGCTACGGAAGCACCACCCAACACGTATTTCTGCCTAATAACAGCAGTATTAAGCACTGCTGTGTTTCGGTCTGAATGGTGTTATAAAGGAGACATACTTATGTCTTATGTAGACTTATGAGAGGCGTTCCAACTTAGTCCTCAGGCGTAGCAACATATATGTGGCCAACAGTAGGTAAGACTCTGGTTTTATGTGGGATTGAATATAGATATCCATGCAGCAGAAGCCATTTACCATCAGATGGACTGCTCGTTTGCCACTTCAATATTATAAAAAATCCTTCAAAATATTAGAACTTTATTTTGATATTTCCACAAAATGCAGCATTAGATTTCTTTTATTTTCACCTTGCGATATATACCTATTTGCTTGTTTAATTATTCGCGCTCTTAATTTAATTGCGCTAACTTAGTAATTTAATTTAAGATTTAATTTTTAATTACGTTCTATTAACGGTACGGTAGTTAGATACGCTGATGTACCTACCTACACAGGTATTTTAATATAATATATATATTTCATATGATTGCTAAGAATGATAAAACACTATTTATTGTTTAACTCCATATGTACCTATAGATAGATTTGCTACGTGAATTATTTCAATTGTGATATTTAACATAACACA
Source organism: Cecropterus lyciades (assembly GCA_002930495.1). Classification (NCBI taxonomy): domain Eukaryota; kingdom Metazoa; phylum Arthropoda; class Insecta; order Lepidoptera; family Hesperiidae; genus Cecropterus; species Cecropterus lyciades. The sequence continues at coordinate 239,275 of MOOZ01001164.1, forward strand.
TCTACCTAAAGTGGGTACTTATTCTACAATATTTATTCTATTTATAATAATATGCATAGTATTGCTAATTATTATGTGGTTCGTGGTCTCCAACTACTGAATAATTAATAATGTTTATGTATAGTAATACATAATAATAACATATACGTATAGGTAAATATAAATACATACCTTCCTTATGAATTTAACAAAATAAAATATTGTAAAGAAAATGACTCAAGTAATTATCACACTTGGAGCAAGTGTTTATAAACGTACCTAACGCTTTCCTATTGATTCAACTGCAAAGCAGTTCAATGGAAATGTAAATGGCGTATTTATTACGCACTTATTCTATTTAAAAAATGTACAAACTTATAAATGGACTACTGCAGATATGGATGAGGCGCGCTGCTCCCCGGGCAGCCCGCCTTCACAGTAGGAAGTGGAGGGGCACAGGGTTGCGCTGCCCAATGGGCAACTGACACGTGGATGTCCAGGCTGGCGAATCCTAACGCCGCCCTAAGAACCATCGAGGCAATTCGACCGATTTTTCAGCAGTGGTTGAGTAGGCGATTCGGCACCCTGACTTTCCGGCTGACTCAGGCGATCTCTGGACATGGTTGTTTCGGAAGTTATCTGCGTCAGATCGGACGAGATCCGACAGCCTGGTGCCATCACTGTGACCATTGCCTTGACGAGACGGCCCAGTATACGCTGGAGGTATGGCTTACATGGAGTGCGGAGCGCAGCGCGTTCAGCTCTGTATTGTGGGCCGACCTTTCGCTTCCGACCGTGTTTCGCGCTATGGTCGAGTGTTACAGGTGATCCATCTTCCCAGGCTCTTCGTCATAGGCGTACGGGACGCTGGAGAGCGGCTTTCGCTGAAAGCCTCTCTATCCCAGTCCCATGAACTCACGGAGGAAGATTTGAGGGAATCCAACTCCTGGTACTAGGGCTCGAGATCTCGTGAGGCAGCTGGCGTTTTGACGTTGCCGGGCCGCGAACGTAATGCTAACGCTTTCTCGTGACCCGGCACCGAACGTATAGAGGAACGCCGCGGAGTTTTAGTCGGCTGGAGATGGTAGGAGTCCGACGTACCTCTTTTACACCCCCAGGTAGAAGGGGATCCATGAGGATTTCACCGCATCAAAAAAAGCAGCAGCATGGATAACTTTTTCTTAGTTATGTGGCAGATCTAAGGATTTTACGGTTTAAGGATTTTATTAACATCAATCGAATTCAAACGGTATTTATATAGGATGATATGATGTATATAGGAAAAAGAAAGAAATTAATGTCAAGCTTGATTTTGTTTCTCAAGTTCAAGGTCGAGTAGAAGTGGGCTCTACTCGTGAATGACGGTTTGCTGTTGCTCTGCGGGCCGAATTCCAAGTCGTCACGGGTCGAAGGTTACCCATGTGCATGCTCTATAACAGTGTTTCCCAATCTTATTCATGACACGACCCCTAGTACCAATTTTCTTCCGCGTAACATGAGTATAATTTTTTAAAAATTTTCTTGATATAGGTATGTATGGGGATCGTGACCCACAGTTTGAAAAACACTGCACTATAGTATTAAAAATACATAGAATTACACAAGTGTCATAATAAGAAAAAAGTTTCAAAGACGACATCTATCAATATCGACCAGACCACCCTTGTACTATCCGAGAGGCTCGTTGCTTGCTGCAAGACGGCGTGCTGCCGACTGTGACGCTGGTCCTGATGCCGCCCCCGCCCGCCGCGCCACCTACCCTAGATCCTCGCACGCCCCCACGCTCCTTCTTCGACCAGGACTTCGAGGGTCTCAAATTTGCCTATAAGTCGACGCTTAAGGTATATGGACCAACTCTACTTAATGGGAACTCTTAAAACATAGAATAACTTATGTTATGTAGCGAAGATTGGTCTTTTGTTCTTCGATTTGATGTTTTAGTTTGTGAAGCTTGCAGTAACTCAGCATGTATTTATTCACAGATAGGTACATTTTAATCCGTTTAATATTGCGCCAGGTGCCAAATTCAAACTGAATGCTGAAATACGTACCTAAATGAAAAAATCTTATCGACATAGCTTTCCAAATAAATATTCTCAAGAGGCAATGGACCGAGTAGTACTTCTTGGATAGCTGAATATTTGCTCTTAAACTTT
>MOOZ01001164.1:261729-272954 GCA_002930495.1 Cecropterus lyciades
CGTATTAAACCAACTGCTAAAATCCTTGCCAATGAAGAGCTACGCATTGGTCTCGAGTCACAAAATAATGCGCGCCTCGGGATTCAGCCTGAGAAAACAGAAGAGGGAATATGTACTCGCCGATCAGGACAAGCTAAGACAGCAGAAACTGTGCTTGACAGAAAGACCACTAGGCGTAAAGGTCAAGAAGACAAGGAAGAAGAACCAGAAGAGGTTCCTGAAGGTGAAAGTGCAGTTATGAAGCTCAAGCATCTGTGTGAACTTGGCCTTAAAGCTATTGGCAAGTCAACTGATGAGGATAGCTCGGAAGACAATGAGAACAGGTGACATTCACATTTAGTTTTTTTAATTTATCATCCTTATTCATATTATGTGCTTGTAGCAAAATATTACTATGGTTATGAAATTAATTATAATTTTGGATTCATGTGCGCAGTGCAGTACATATAAACAGATATGTGGTTTTTGTTAGTAATTACCATAGTAACTGACTCTAAATGGGACATGCAGCTTACATGAGATGGTACACAGGTGAGAATGATGATGCTCTGAGGTCTTACTGTTACCATACCATGCCATTAAACTATAATAAATGTTTACTAAACTAGTATAAGACGAGAATGGACTTGGTAGCCCCACACACATACCAATGTAAGTTCTGGCACTTTTATCAGCATGTACACTTAAAATCAAGTGTGCACACTTAATTTAAAAAGAATATATCTCATAATGCAGTTATATAACAGACAATGACTCTATTGTTAATTATTCCTTACATATTTTATTTATTTAATATTTCTTCAAACATATTCATGTACATTATATATATTTTGCAAAGTGATCCTGAGGAGGATGAGGGTGAAGATGAAGAAATAGATGATGACACGGAGATTATAAACAAGCTGCTTGAGGCTGATGAGGAGTGGGAGGGGGAGTCCAGCGATGATGAGTACCTGATTTCCGAGGACAACTCTCAAAGCGACCGGCCGCGCCGCTCCAGACGCCTTTGCTCAAGCTACGGAGCCAATGACAGTGATCACTCCTCACCAGTACCGGTGGAGGGGAAATCAAAGTATGCATAAATGAGTAACACACATTAGTTTATCATTTAGGTAGTGTTGTGTATTTGAAGAATGATAAGGTAAAGGTATTTAATTATGAACATTCAACAGGTCCCGACCTCGGCGATCCTCTCGGCGCACTCTAGCCAGAGTCAGCTATGAATATACACCAGATGGCGAGTTTGATTCTGAATCATTGGATAGGTAAGCCCATCACTAATTTAGTTTAGATTAACTTTTCAACAATCACATAGATATAGCAGCCAATTTTTCCTGTTTTGTTTACTATCTTTTTAAGTGATAATCTTGTTCAAATCAAATCAAGAGATTGCAAGTAATGTATATAAATGTCATAAAAACATGTATGCAACATCCAAGACATGCATGGTAAATTTTAGAAATTCCATCTATTTTGAGAAATACATAGCTGTTTTATGCATGTCCACCTAAATTTTTAAACTAGTACTAGTAAACATTTTAGAAATAATTGTAAACCAGTCTTCAAATAGATGAAGTAGAGTAGAATCCATACTAATATGATTTTTTTATGACTTGTGCTGATTACATTTTGGGTCAAACTTTGTATTCCATCAATATTCCGATGTTTATAGGGAATTTGCACCAAAACGCAAGAAAAATCGGATGTTTGAAGATGAAGAAAAGGTTGAAACGGATGACGACGAAATTAGGTAAGTTCATTATTTTGGTTGGTTTGTTTTTTCTGTTTACCTTTTTATGACAATTCTCAATAATAATTGCCATTTTACAGAGAATTTGTACCTAAACGCAAGAAAACCCGAGCATTCGATCCGGATGACGACAAGTTGGACAATGCAGAAGATGATTCTAGGTCAGCTTAGTTTTTTTGATAAAAATAATTGTATTTTTCCTATTATACTTTTATATAATTTCAGCCCACAATTTTGGGTTATTTTCTATCAGAGTGGGATTAGAGATTAATTCAAATCATATATAAACATAAATTTTCAAATCACGTTTCTCAGTGACCACAAAATTGTATGAGAATTTTGTGAGAATATAAAGGTCTCATTGTAAGTAGTGTTGTTATTCACAGGGAATACATACCTAAACGCAAGAAGACTCGGTCGTTTAAAGCGGATGGGGTGAAGGCAGAAATGGATGAAGATAACAGGTTACTTTAGCTGCCACTAAATGAAAATCTATAAAGTTCATATTATTTGCACATAGGATTTTTCATACAAACATAAAATCTAAATTATTTAACAGAAATAACTGATATCATAGATTTATTACAATCATTAAAATTTTGAATGATTCCTATCCATCAAATTTGTCTTAATGCATATTAGTATGCCATTCAATTGCAGAATAAACGTTTGAACAAAAATGTTTGACTGTAGTTATGTTAATTTATTTATAAATTAATTGATTTCATTTAAAAAAATCAAAATATTGTTTTCAAAAATCATAGCTCCACACTAGGTTTGTTTTTCCTGTGTCGTGGGTGCCATGGACACATGCAAAGTTGAATACACAAACATCCAGACCCAGAAGAGAAATCTAAATTCGACATTTATATTTATATCGCTGTCTAGCTGGGAGATCGTTCAATCTTCGCTGAATCGATAAGAGTCCAAAATTTCGCACGAACCTACTGATTTCGTTCGAACGTACAAACGACGACCAGGACGAACGTACACAGTAAACGTCTATTGTTGGCAGCAACCCGGCGGAGGCGGAGGAGGGTGTGGAGGCGGCGGGGCCCAGTGCGGCCGCCGCGGTCACGGGGGCCTGTCTGTGCGAGGCCTCTAGCAACGTGTACGCCGAGCCCTCTGACCTTGTCGGTACGTTGGTAAAATACGACCGTTATTGCATGGTCATTCTAATATATTTGCGCCTTAACATTTATAGGAAAAAAATGTGTATGCCTTAAAGTGCGTCTGCTATTGTTCGGAAAGTCTTTTCCGTCTTGCTTCAATTCTGTGGATGACATGTACGCCACAGACGAAGTAGTATGGATATCGGTCATGATTACTTGAAAAACTTTAAAGAAAGTATTCAGTTTTATTACATGGAGGTAAAGTCAATTGGCTTAAATGTTACAAAATATATTCTTGTACTTTTTATTCTCTTGAACGGCTACGAATCCGATCCATCTATCCATTTGGCCTTGAAGGTTATAATTGAGTGCTGGTTGAACGCCTCCCCTAAACGTTCCCACTCATGCTAGTCCTTTGCTCTAAATGCAATAATTCCGTTAATTGTACCAAACGTTTTTCATCGACCAGAGCCAGTGTTCTGCCAAGCGATCGAGATGGTGGACGGCATCCGCGCCGGCTGCTCGCACCCCGCCCGGCGCGAGGTGGGGGAGGACGGCAGCAAGTCGCTGGCGGCGCTGCTGCGCGCCGGGCCCCGCGCGCCGTACTTCCTCGCGTGCGCGCTGCACGCCGCGCAGCTGGCGAAACACATGTGCTGTCCCACCTGCGGACTCTTTTGTACGCAGGTATGAGCTGCATGTGATTGATGTCATTTCGTGATAGTTTCATGATGCGTGTAGGTTAACACGCCAGCTTCTAAATAAAAAGCCTTAACTGCTCCAATTGAGCATATTAGCGTGATAAACATACTTATTTCACTTTCTGGGTAGTGGATTTTTTTAATGCTTATTGATATTAGGTCTTTACCTATGAAATTGCCGTTCTGCAGTTTTGGCTGATAAATCTAATTTCAATTTAATTTAATTTTATAAACATGGAATTATTTTATTTAAAATCGTCATTTGTTTAATAGTTAGTGTTTTGTTTTTATCACATTCGAACATTTTTTGTCATCACGTCATATGTTAAATATTCGAGTAATTATGGAGTATAAGTACCGTCGTGGCAACAAAGCGGCAAAAGCGGCACGCAACATCAACGACGTTTACGGAGTGAACGCTACATACGAACGCATCACCCGTTATTGAAATTTTGACCTGAAAAATGAACCCCGTTGTTTGGGTGCTGAACCAGGGTAAATTTAACGAAAGCTTACCCCATGAAAAGTGATGGTCACTGTTTGGTGGTCTAAAGCGGGAGTAATTCATCACAGCTTCTTACCAAACGGAATGAGCATTACTGCAGATGTGTTCTGTGAAGAACTGAACACAATGATGGAGAAGCTCGCACATCTTAACCAACTTTGGTCGTTCGGCTCCGCTGCTCCTGGAAGACAACGCGCTACTTCATACTGCACAGCAGACGGTCTCCAAGCTACAAGAGCTGGGGTTGGAAGATCTCCGTTATCCGCCGTACTTACCAGACATTGCGCCTACAAACTTCAACTTTTTCCAGAATTTGGATAAATTCTTGGCAGGAAAAAGATTCAATACCCGAGAGGCAGTACAAAATGTTTTGAAGAATTTGTTGCCTCCCGTCCAGCTGATTTCTTCAAGAAGGGCATCAATGAGTTACCAATGCGTTGGCAAAGATGCATTGATTCTATGGTTGATTACTTTGATTAATAGAAATAGAAAATATAGAAAAACATGCTTCATTTATTTAATGAAAAACGGCAATTTTATAGGTAAAGACCTATTAGATGGTTGTCAATTCTAATTTAGAAATTTAACTGTACATGACAATATAGTACACATTATTTTAATTGATAACCAAAAAAAATAGTTGAAAAAAAAGTTACTTTAGGAAAAATAGTCAATGAATACTTTGACTGTACATGTTTACTTTTAACTGTCCAGTTCAAAATGATTTTAACGTGTCAAAAAAACATGCCAAAAATGTTAAATAATTCCCATGACATATTTTAAATATACGTTTGGTCATCCAGGGCATATTCTACCAGTGCTCGGTGGGGCACCTGTTCCACGCGGAGTGCGGCGTGCTGGGCGCGGACACGGCGCAGCGGCCGGGCTGCCCGCACTGCGGCGTGGCCACGCTGCGCTGGCAGCCCGCCAACCGCGACACCGCGCGCGTGCAGCTCACCATGCACTGCTCCAACGAGCGCGTGCTGCTGCCCGCGCAGAGGGTGCAGTGGTAAGGCCGCCGTGATCCGCACGCAGCCCGCCAACCGCGACACCGCGCGCGTGCAGCTCACCATGCACTGCTCCAACGAGCGCGTGCTGCTGCCCGCGCAGAGGGTGCAGTGGTAAGGCCGCCGTGACCCGCACGCAGCCCGCTAACCGCGACACCGCGCGCGTGCAGCTCACCATGCACTGCTCCAACGAGCGCGTGCTGCTGCCCGCGCAGAGGGTGCAGTGGTAAGGCCGCCGTGACCCGCACGCCACTGCTCCAACGAGCGCGTGCTGCTGCCCGCGCAGAGGGTGCAGTGGTAAGGCCGCCGTGACCCGCACGCAGCCCGCCGACCGCGACACGGCGCAAACGACCACGTGTCTTACCGATTTGATTTATAATGATCTACACTATACATGTTCAGCGGAGAGTGGTAAAATGTTGGTCCTTCGAGCCGAATTTGTGTTTTCATTTATAAAGATTACTTTCCGACAGAACATTCGGTTTCGGTTGAGTTTCGGCAAAAAAAACAGGTTTATTCATGGCCTAGGCCCATATTTTTAAATTTATGTTGGGAGTGAATTTAAGTTTGTATTTATGTTTCAGTTTATGCTTTCGTGTAAATGTATAGTTACGAAGCAAAAATAGTGATATTATATGAATACAAATATAAGTGTATCACCACTAAAAAGTGTGAATTATTTTTTTAACAAAAAGTAGAAATCGACTTCTATGCCACAAAAAAGCAAAAAAAGAAAAATTATGCTGACTTCGGGACTATCTACTATGTACTGTTACAAACACAGTACATAGTAGATAGTCCCGAAGTAAACATATAAACCGAAACCAACATATATTTGAATTATTTTTTTCTTTTGTGTGGCATAGAAGTTGGTTTCTATTTTTTATTAAAAAAAAATCGGAAAATTATCCTTGTAAGGAAGTTTCGGTTTTTGTTTCGACCGAAACTGAGACTGTTGCCGAAATTCGGTTTCGGTTGTAAAAACCAGTTTCGGTCGGACACTAATAAAGATACGTACACATTTATGTATACGCTAATAACATTTTTTTTACAGTACGCCGGCCTTCCTAGGCTTTTCGACTATAGACAAATCAAAAGTGGACTCTGGGCCGGTGATTCCCGAGGGCGTGTTACCGTCGGTACCAATAGACCTGAAGAAAATGTGCGAAGAAGCAAGCGCTGTCGCCGACGACGAAGAAGAAGACGGTGACACCCTAGAGCTGCTGTACGACGCCATCGTAAACGGAGAAACCGTTGAACAACTCATACCGAAGATTGGTGAGCGAAATTATAATATATTAATAATCATGAATTAATGAATGTGTCGGTAGAATACTTAATAATTTAGTTTATATTTTGAAATTTGCCTTTTCATGCAAGGGTTACTTTAAACTAAATCCGACGTATAAATTTCCATCCATATAGATCCATCTCTGATTCTACACAGCAATAAAAAATGGGACCTGGTTTCTTTTTCAGCCCTGTGCATGCTAGCAGAGTGGTGTGAGAGCTTATGTCTATGCATATACCCCATATATTATATTTGTTTGTATTTGTGGTCAGTGCGTGGTTCCCGGCTGAACGCAGCGGTGTCGTCTCGCGGCGGCGATGCGTGTGCGCACGGCGCGGCGGCGCGCGGGCGGGCGGGCGCGCTGCTGCTGCTGCAGTACGCGGGCGCGGCGCTCGACACCGCCGACGCCGTGGGCCGCACGCCGCTCATGCGCGCCATCCTCGGTGAGTGCACTGTACACGCCGGCGCGGGCGGGCGCCATATACAACAGAAACACTATGCTCCTCGAATTGTTCATCCCGTTACCGCGTATGTTGCCCTAACAGCCACACTCTCCCTTACTCGAGACTTTGATAATGATTCCGTGATTACCCGTATAAAACCGACAATATATAGCTTGTCGGATAGGACAAGCAACATCATTGGTAACATTGCAACTCTACGTCTCTGCCCACTTTTCTCGTTATGTCTCTCTTTACTCGTCGCGTGTAACAGTAGCAATAGTGTCACGGCAACGGGTAGCGACAATGCCTATCGGACGGCGATGCTACCGACATTATGTTATTCACGCAATGCAATGCAACGCAATGGTTACGAGCGCTATAAGCATGAAAATTAACGCTTCAAACATTCTCTATTTCTTTTCCTTCTATTTTTCTACTATTTAATAAATTGTTTTCAGCCTTGCTGAAACATGAGGAAATTTTGGAGAGCGCAGAAAAGAAAGATGATGAAGAAGATACAGGAATTGATGCGGAGGAGAAAAGCGAAAAAGAGACTGAAGCAGATGGAAAAGAATCAGAGGGCGAGAAAGATGGAGAAGATAGTGACAAGGAAGCTGAAGGTAGTGTGATGGAGACTGAAAAAAGTGGAGCAGAAGTAGAAGAAGGCGAGACCGACAAGGATTGTTATAAACCCAATGAAAAAGATCTCATGAGCGTCATCAGATACCTCGTAGATGCCGGCTGCGACCTTAATCTACCTGTGAGTATCCATTAACGTTTTATATGCTACACATGGTATCCAATTATGAATAAAGTATAATGTAGAATAATATTACCATATTAAATTAATATTTCTATGTTTTATATTTATTATTGTTTATAACAAAATGTTGAATATAGAATCTTTAAAAAGTTTTTATTTTTGTGTGTGCGGATTTTTAATATATTTCTATGCAATTATTGAGATGTTTAGAAGCCTTATACTACTTCTATTCTCGTTAAAATTTAATATCTAATTTTCCAAACTCTTGCTCAGGATGCTATTTATTTTACAACTTGAATCTTTTATGTAGAGGCAACTCTTTTATGTATTATAGAAGCTTAAAGTCTGTTGCATGACTAATTCTATCAATATGTACAGATTTTTTAAAATAAATAAACTAAATTGTATAATATAAAAATACTTTAATGTACTGTGGTAACCGTAGGGGCCGGAGGGCATGACGGCGCTGCACATAGCGGCGCAGTACGGCGGCGGGGCGGTGTGCGAGCTGCTGCTGGACGGCGGCGCCCACGTGGACGCGCGCGACCAGGGCGGCTGGACGCCGCTCGTCTGGGCCAGCGAGAACTTTAGGACTGATGTTGTTAGGTAACCTGTGTGTGTTAGGTTTCACCTGTGTTCAAAAAATGGTACGAAACGTTAAATTGTAATAACTTTTGAGTAGGTGGGAAAGTTTTAATCTATTTCGACCCTTTATTATTATCATGCAATGGCTGTCTTGAAAGTAAGTTAGTTGTATTATTAAAATCACAAACCTTGTTATTTAATTGCGCATGAAAGTTAAATAATAATGATTATCAGCTTAAAATGTTTACTTGTAGGATCTAAAAATAGTTGATTTTAATTTTTCTTCTCTACCGTAACAGATTATTTTTATCGATATTTCATAATATTTAAATATATTAAATTAAAGTAACCTCATAAGTGGTTCGTAGAACAGTCATGTATTTTTTAAATAGGACTTACATCTACATATATCTCGAAAAAAATACGAGTAGTTATTTTACATACAATCAATGTACCTTATCTTGGAATCGTTTCATAGATCAGATGTAATAGTTTTTAGTTTGAAGTAATAGGAAATAGGTACTAGGAATCCATCGAATTCGAAAGTTACTAATCTTTGAAGTAGTTTCTTCGCTAAGGAGTAAAATAGCATTTTTCGAGATACGAGTGAGTGTGTTCGCGCAGGTTGCTGCTGTCCCGCGGCGCGGACGCGTGCGCGGCGGACGGCGAGGGCGGCGCGGCGGNNCCGCTGTACGTCCGCGCGCTCTGAACGTCTTTTGTTTTTATTTAGAGGGGAAAGGGTCGCTAAAGGTAGCCGCGTCAGCGACGCCGGGTTACCCTTTGAGTGGATTAAATCCGGTGATCTCAGCACTGCGAAGAAGATTCCGGGTTCTCCAAATGAACTTAACTGAAGTCTTCCAAGCGCGTTGCCCCGAAGAAACACACAGAAGACTTCTAATGCAACTTTTGGATATTTACGTTCGATCCGTCTTAATGAATAATGATGAGACAATTTCTTTAACGGCGGCCTGCAAGCAATTATTGGGCATCTTTTTGCTGCCACAGTCTGTCGCGCTCTAAGTATCCGTAGAAGTAAATAGAAACTGTGTTAAGGAATAAAACAAATATATGTTTCAATTTCATCAGATTATTTATAACCCGCACATCTTGGACGATATCCAAGTACCTCTGTACCACGCCAAGACAGCTCATATTTATTAAATGTTAATAGCACGTACTAAATGGTAGGTGCTACATTCTAAAAACAAATCTATATTAAATGCAATTTTTATAACCAGGCACATCGCGGCGAGAGAAGGTCACTACTCCTGCGTAGTATTACTGCTAGCTCGGGAAGCACGAGTAAGTATCGTTATTGTAAATTTATAACTGCACGAGACTGTACTGAATTATTTTTTCCTACATACAATAATAATAAATGTTCTGCGTATGTGTACATCGCCTATACTTACAAAAAATGTTGTTTGGAGGACTGGAATAAATAATAGGTATTAGATATTTATTATTGAATTTAATAATGACATTATATTTATTAGCCATATCTTGATTAGTTCGTTAAAATACATTAAAAGATTTAAAAGCTATTTAATTTAAACGCAGGTAAACGCCGGGCAAGTGGTTAAAAAATAGTATGTTGTAAATTAATTCTCAGACGGATTTGGAGAACTTGGCCGGTGAGCTACCGGTAGAGGTGTGCACAGGGCAGTGCCAGGCCGCCATCAGCCTCAACATGCAGATGAAGTTGGCCGTCAAGGAAAACTTCGCGCGTCGCCGCCTGCTAGACGTGTAACGTTTCTTATTATCTTTTTCTACCTATATACATATATATATATTTACATTATGGAAGTAGCAAACGAGCATGCAGCCCACCTGGTGGTAAGTGGCTACTGACGCCAATGGACATCTGTAATCAACCCTATGTAAGATCAAATTCCTACCTAAGGTTGGCCACAGATGCGTTGCTACCCTGAGGACTAAGATGGAATGCCTCGGAAAAGTATGTCTCCCTTACTACACCCTTCAGATCAGAACACAATAGCACATAACACTGCTGTTATTAGGCAGAAATAGATGTGGCGGTGGTGCTACCGGAGTCGAACCATAAAGAGCTCTACCACATTAAAAAACTCTGTCACTATACTTCCTTCTCCCCTTGGACCTGTCTCCATTTTGGCTTTACCGTCGGTTATATATTGGTTGGTTGTTTGTTTTTTTTGTATAATTAATCATGTATTTTAGTTTTTGGTTTTTAGTTTTTGTATAATTCATTATGAAATTTAGTCTAAAATTGTAAATCACCAACCTGAAGTTGACTCTTATCACTTGGTTTAAACCTACGCTACAATCCTTAATATTCGCAAAGTTCTAATATTTTAACTTCGAAATGAACCAACATCCTTAAGAATACACCCGATAAAAGTAAAAAATTAAAGTTGTGTTCATATTGCAGCGACATATCCCGCGGCCGCGAGCCGTTCCCGGTGGAGTGCGTGAACGAGGTAGACGACGAGCCCCTGCCGCCCTTCACGTACGTGTCGCGACACGTCGTGCCGGAGAACATCAGCGTCGACTACACGCTGCAGTCCTTGCAGGTAGCGTAGGATTTTATTTGGCTGGCAATTAGATTTCTGCAGATGTTATTAATTGAAAAAAAAAAGCCAAAATCACAGATATTTAGTTGTGATCCTATTAGATTGTTCTTTGATATGTATATATTTTTGGTGATATCGACGCTACACATGTTTACTTTAGTTTAATTGGTGGCGGTCAGTACTAAAGACTTGTATGTAACATTCAACTTTTTATTCGTTAGTTTCATTAAAATCGTGTTATAAGCGTTTAAAATTATTGCTTTTGGATAGTGGCAATAACATGATTAATTTGAATATCATAATTGTTGAAATACAAAATTTGTTTAAAATTGATATAATTTTTTAAGGTCCTGATTTCAGTAAAAGTGCATAAATGTTCTCACGCTTATTTAGCCGTAAAAATATATGAGAAATATAAAAACAAGCATTATAGAAGGTGGAAGTAAAATTGTCTCACATTAATTAAATAATACAAGGAACGAAAACTGAATAAAAAAAAACTGTGGTAGTGTAAACCAC
>MOOZ01001164.1:272962-286486 GCA_002930495.1 Cecropterus lyciades
CCCCCTCCCCCCGGGCCTATACATAGTTTAATTTCATAAGTTGAGTCTGTGTGTTTTGCTCCAGGGTTGTTCGTGTTCGGAGGGCGCGTGCGCGGGCGCGTGCTGCGGCTGCGGCGCGCTCGGCGTGCGCCGCTGGTACCGCGCCGGACGACTGCCCAAGGACTTCCCCTTCCACGACCCGCCCATGTTGTTCGAGTGCAACCAGACCTGCGCCTGCGATCTGGTCAGACCACACGCAACATATCACACACACAGTAAAACACATTACAACGAGCTGCACTACATGTGTAACAATGATGAGCGCTTTCATTATAAAATAAATTCTACAACATGAAAAAACCTTTACTAAATTTTCTAAGATAGATGGCTGAAGTTGCAAGTTATTTATCTAAATATGATTACGCAAATAACTTCAAAAAATCGATATTGGAATATTTAAATTTAATAAATAAAAAAAAACTAAATAACAAAAAGTGAGTATTCGAAGGGTGAGAACAAAAGCTTTGACATTTGACATTTTGTATCATTTCATCGGGAAGTATTAAATGGAAGCCACTAGATACGAGAATGTAAAAATAAAACGTGTTAGATGTTTTTTTTCTGTCTACAAACGGTGTTTAACAATTTAGTTCAGTTTAATAAGTTTGTGAGAAAAGCATAGACATTTAATTGTTGATTCTCTTTTCCTTTTAGGTTAATATGTAATTATTTAGTTGATATTTTGTTGTAAAAGAAAACTAATTTTCTGTAATGAATAAATCTTTTTTCCTTTTAGATGAATCACATTGTTGTTTTATGCTTCAAGAAGAAACACTAATCTTATATATGTGAACAAAATCTGACTTAAAGTAAAGAGCTTTATCAGTTTACAGTGAGTTTTTTGTTCTCAATTAAATAAACAATGTATGTGTAAATTACAAATCACTCCGTTTTCAAGTTTCATTTAAAGGTTCTAAGATATTGAGTAGATAATTTATTTAAATAAAACTAAATTTAAAATATGCTTTTTACTATATTTAATCATAATATTTCTTATTTAATTCTTACATAATATTTTAATCATGTCAAATCAGAAACGTTGCACGAACCACGTGGTGAGCGAGATCGAGTCTCGCGGCTCGCTGGGCGTGCGCGTGAGCGTGTTCCGCACGGCGCGGCGCGGCTGGGGGCTGCGCGCCGCCCAGCGCGTGCCGCGCGGCGCCGCCGTCGCGCTCTACTGCGGGGAGCTGCTGCCGCGCGCCGCCGCCGACGCCAGGGAGAACGATCATTACATGTTCGCGCTTGACGTTAAGCCGGACTTGCTCGATGTGAGTGTGCATGTTAGCTTTGACTTGTCGAAAAATATACTTGCTATTTATGTGTAGTAGAACTTCCAGTACGTGTAGGATGTGGTTATCAGGGAATACGAATAATATATTTGTGTTAAATATTTAACAGACTTTGATGATAATATACGATATACACTAGTAACACACAATTTTATTAAAATGTACTTGTGTGACAATTTGAAACTAAATCCGAATTGCTACTTCCAAATGGAAAATAATAATAATAGATACTTAATAAAGCGCCAAAAACGATTGATAATTAGTTTAATCGATTTTGGCCTAAATACTTTTCACCCCTATAACAATGCTCAGCAGTAAAAACAAGTCGGTGTTCACATCTATAAATAAATTTATTTCTATGAATGCCTTTTAATAATATTTAATTTCGTGTTATTAAGCTTATTCCACCATTCCAGCAATGCATGGAGAAGACGCAGCTGTGCGTGGACGCGTCGCAGCTGGGCAGCTGCGCGCGGTTCGTGAACCATTCGTGCGCGCCGAACCTGGCGCCGGTGCGCGTGTTCACCGCCACGCGCGACCTGCGCCGCCCCGTCGTCGCGCTCTTCGCCGTACGAGACGTGCCCGCCGGCGAGGAGCTCACGTGAGTGCATGGTCACGTTTGAGAGAAACGATATAGCTGATACCTTGGAATAATAGAACGCGTATCAAGGTGCTATAGCGCGCATGTGATGCCAAATTTTAAAACTGAGTACCGTAGTTGTCGTACCGTTTCTATAGGATTACGTAGTTCGAGATAAACGACGTAGCTGATACTTCGGCATAACAGAACGCGTAATTAGCGCGTGTCAGTTTTCCAGGTGGTAGAACCAGTGAAGTTCGACCGGGAAAGTATCACCACCACGCCTATTTCTAACGTGAAGCAGTTCTTCCATTTCGTCGGAAGGGTATGGGTGCCTGCTCACTTATATATGAGGCGAACATCTTAGTCCTCAGGCGTAACAACGTACCTATGATCGACTTCTGATGGAACTTTTCGATATGAAGTTGCTTATAAATGTTCATTGGCAGCAACCGCCACTTACCAACAGGTGGACTAAAAACAAATGTTGACGCAATTTTTTTTAAGCTGAGTTATGTTCTACTGTGTCGGTAAGATCACGTTGATCGAGAAAGACGACGTAGCTACAAACACCTAGGCTAAATAGAACGCGTATTTAACGCGCATCAAAGAGCTATAGCGTCCTGACGCAGCGCCCCTTAAGCTGCGTTGTGTTGTTCTGTGTTGTTTTGTTTGAAAACTAAAAGTACTTTTCCATTTATATTTCACAACGGCTATGTTACATGTATATGTTGAACTTCATATTAATATACAATAGTTTTATATCGCTATCAAAGCAAAATAGCCTGCTAGCTATGTCGAATGTAACTAAAACATTTGTCTATGTGTAGTGTAGTTAAATCAGAACCATGCCAATTAAAGAACATAGACTCGCCATAATAACATAAGTCGTCTTTTTCTGTGTTTAGTAATATTTAAATTTCATATCAAGTAAAGTATATTTCTTTTACAGGTTCGATTATGGTGATAAATTCTGGGCTGTGAAATCTAAATGGATGAAGTGTGAGTGTGAAGCACCCGACTGCAGATATCCCACCAAGTCTAATAAAGAGGAGGAATAAGCTCATTTGTTTCATTTATTAAGTATAAATGATATGATTTTGTAAATAATGTATTATATTTTAGTACTGTAATAATAAAAATTATACATAGAAATATACAATGTTGTTTTAATTATGTGCAACGAGGGCTTGGTTATTATTTTGAAATGTCTTATTTAAATGCGGTGGGCGCAAAGCACGAGTATTAGCTTCGCCATAATTACGCTCATTACAGTATATGCGAACATCTGTCACTGTAAAGGTTTAATCTATAGCAGTAATCAAATGCAAGAATGTCTCAGCTGATTATCCTGTATATTTTTTAGTGGTAGCAACGGGAATTGTCAAAATTATATTTAATTATTTCGTCTGTTACTTTACTATTATTGTCGTATCATGAAATTAAAAAAAAAACAAAAATGTCAAATATGACAGCCGGCCATAGACAAAAAGGATTTCCAGTTTGACAGCCACTATACATCTACTTGTCACTTTTCAAAAGTGTTTAACGGATTCGTTTTTGTAGGTAATATTTTCTGCGTGATCAAACTATTATTTTCTGTTTAAAAGCAATAACACTCAGTTTAGTTTCATAGGAAACGTGTGACTTTTGTGACAAATGTATAATTAGAGTTAAAAAGATGAGTGGTAATACGGAATCCACGTCGAATAGCATAAAATTCGCGCCGATGCCGATGTCGGCATTGCTAGCGAATCTGATGCCTTTACAGCAAAAAACGGACACACCGGACATCAGTTTCTCGACCGACGACAGTGACGATTCATTTAGTGAAACCGTCGCCAAGAAAGAACCTACTAGCGTCAAAGTAAACAAAGTTTCAACTCCTATACACAAGATCCCTCAAGACCTCAAATTTCCTTCAGAAAAGAAAAGTCAATATGATCACAACAAAGAGAATTGCGAAGATAATCGAGTCTGTAATCAGATGCTCAGTAAAGACATATTACACACACAACAACAAGACAGTGCTCACAAAAATCAGAAGACCGTTTACCCGACCTCGGAAGTAAAAAAGCGCAATGCGCTGACGCTTCATAACGGGAATGCGAGAATTCAAAACACAAAACCTCCTTCTGCTCACAAGAAGACGCCTGAAATGAGTAAAATACCTAGCAGCACTCAGAAGACTAAAACAGCGACACCAAAGATTAAATCCGGTATCAGGAAGTTTACGCCGGGCTCAGTGCGGCTCAGCCACAAGAAGACGCCTCAACCGACTGTAATACAAAACAGGGATAAAGTGAGGTGCGAGTTATTTAGACACAATCAGAATGAGGGTCCTCCTCAAAGTGAGCCTGCTCCCGTGGAGCCCCCAGCAGCGCCTGTAGCGCCCGCGGCGCCCGTGCCCAACACCCCCATGAACAGGAAGCCGATCCCAGCATCATATGCAGCAACCCCATCATACCCACAGGGCTTGATTGGCAACAATCCAAACAATAAAATACTATTCAAAACCACAAGTATTAAAGATAAAAAATACATGTTTATCAAGAAGCTGGGCACAGGTGGCTCCAGTGAAGTGTATAAGGTAATTTAAATACTTTTAAATAGTGTTATTGAGATGCAATCAGTTAATCATCATCATCATCATCATATAGCCATCACAATGAATGATTAATTCTACTTGTTGATATAAATGAAAAAAAAAAATGCTTTCTACACTCATAGCCCCACAGTAGGATTTTCTTCTGTGTCGTGGGTGCCATGGACACACAAAGACGAATACACAAACACCCAGACCCAGAACAGAAATTTAAACTCATCATCTGTCTGGCCGTGGATCGAACCCGGGACCCACTGCGTGGCAGACCAGTATTGTGACCGTTCCGCCACGCGGGTCATCATCGGATATAAATGAAGGATCGGGCTAGTCAAATTTTGAAATATTTTATAGTTAGAAATGTTATAAGGTAGAACCTCAGTAATCCCACAATTGATTTGCTATGTACTCATCATTGAGCTTATGAGATGAGAGAGTATAGCTTGGTCCATTAAAGTTTCAAAGTTTTTCGAAATTAGCACCTTGTAATCTGGTAAATTATAAACAATGTCAATATAGTAAGTGCTTGTCACACAGCGACATAACACTAGTTTGAACTCATTTAATGTTTCACATGCCAAATTGTTTTCATGTTTGCCACTAACATGATCCTACTGGTTAATGGCAATATGTACTTGATGACAGTGGTCTTATATAGGTGTATTTATGTTAAGGTACTGGAAGTGGGCACCTCATCTGAGTATGCAGTGAAGTGTGTGTACCTGGCAGCCGACCAGGAGATGGCGCAGGGCTACATCAATGAGGTGCGATTGCTCCGAGAGCTGCAAAACTCAGATCGTGTAATAAGGCTCTATGACTAGTGAGTGATCAAGTTGTCTTTTATATGTAACATATTTTATACCTTGCAATTGTGCTCCTTGTAATGATTTATTTATAAATATACTTATTTATAGCAGTTTCATATGCTTATACTTTGTTATATTAAAGGTCTAATTTTATATTAGTTAACGTATACTCTCTAAATAGTCTTATTTTAATATCATGCAAATATGCATATGTGCTTACAACCTAAACTTTCGATAGGATGAAGAAATAATTTCGATCTATGGTTAGATCTTCCTTATATTTAACCTAATGTAATTTAACAGTGAATATGACCGCGTGAATCGGTTTCTGCGGATGGTGCTGGAGGTGGGCGAAACAGATCTATCGTCTTTCTTGAAGGCGCGAGGCGCGGGGCTGCCGCCCGCTCTCGTGCTGCACTACTGGGAGGAGATGCTACATGCTGTTCATTACATACATGAACATGGTGAGTATGTCAACTGTTTCTTTACATGTACAAAATATCTAAAACATATTTAGTACCAATAATTATAGTTTTTATTTTTTAGTTACTACTAGTTTCTTATAAGAAAATTTTGATAGGCATGAAATAAACCTTCTTTTATTATGTAAAATATAATTGGTTTTGAGTTACATAATAAACAGACTATAGGTACAGTACATGCACGCTAACTAAAATTTATGTAATACTTCAGGCGTGATCCATGCGGATCTAAAGCCAGCGAATTTCCTGTTGGTGTGCGGGCGGCTGAAGTTGATCGACTTCGGCATCGCGTCGGCAATCAGCGGCGACGCGACGAGCGTGGTACGCTCGCAGGCGGCCGGCACCTACTCCTACATCAGCCCCGAGGCGCTCATGGGCGGCGCGGGCGGCGGCGGAGCACTCGCGGATAGTGGAACTGCTCCCATCAAGGTTACTATTTCATACTGACTATGCTAAATTTTATATAATGCTCATAGATAAGTTAGAGAATTCTCTATGTAAAAGATAAACTGAGACTGGTTTTTGTCATCATACATTTGCTTATGATTTATGATATAGTTTAGCAAGAAATAGGTTAAGAAATATACATATTATGTTATAAAGTTAAAATTTTAACTTTATATGTAATTATATGCCTTAACATGTAACCTTTAAATGTAATATTACAAACAATTAATGACATAAATCGTTTTTGTTTAGATATCATTTCGATCCGACGTGTGGTCTCTGGGATGTATCCTGTACAGCATGGTGTATGGCCGTACACCGTTCGGACATATCCCCAACCTTGCCAAACTGGCTGCCATACTCGACCCCAACCACAAAATAGACTATCCACCAGTTGACCGTAAGTATTGAAAACTGATATTTTATCAGTCTTGCCATTGAGGTTAAATGATAGCAAGGATTGATGCAAATCAAAATATTGCTATATAATAAGCCACTGAAGGAGTTTTACAAAGAGACAAATCCTAAACGGTGTGAACTGTGATCAAATGCGCTATAATACACGCCGGACTTTGCTACATAATTAACATTTGACCACATTGGTCGAGTTTGCAGTAGCGTTGCTTTTCGTTAGCCGCGTACACGTTGTACGTTCTTTTAATCGCTAGTTAAATTTGTCAGATCTCCCAGCATCGCTGATAGCAACGCTGAAGTGGTGCCTGACGTACAACGCGCGTGCACGGCCATCAGTACGGGAGCTGCTGAGCGTGCGGCACCTGCAGGCTCCGCGCGCGGCGCTGCCCGCGGCGCTGCTCGAGCGGCTGCGGCCGCACCTCGCGCCCGAGGAGTTCCGCCTGCTGCAGCGGGCGCGCGTCTAACCACACTGCCATAGAGTGCTATGAACTGAGGCAAGGCTAGCGAGAGACTAGTCCATTTTACTTGTTCAAATAGGTGTGGACAGTGAGTGAATACCGTGGAAGTGAAACAGTAAAATGCAAGAATCAAAATTTTCGATCGTCTCTGCCTTCAAGCGTTAGCTAACACGAGTGTCGTCGAGTGTTCAAAATTATGTAATTGTAAATATTTACATGTCTACCTATTACATTAGTAAACTTTTAGCTTTTTAGAGTGAAAACTAATTAAATGTAGAACAAATTAATATTATTTATACTAATAAGTTGCATAGTACTGTATATTACATGTGTAAATTTCTTTCTAAGCAAAGATTGAAATGGAACAGAATAAGAATATAAACTATATGTCAAAGTAGCAACACCCCTATGACTGAACTCAAATAGGACTGTAGTTCCGGTCTAGACTGCAGTAAATTCTTAATGGACTGCATAATATTGACAATTGTTTCTTCAAATAGATTATGTAGATCATAAATATCATTTAAAAATGAATTTTAATAGCACATTTGCTGAACTGTAAAATACCTACTTAAATGATATTGTAAAAAGTTCAATATTTATTAAAGTTTATCAAATGAAATGTACATTTTATAATTAATACCCAAATTTGGAATAAATATTTATTAGAACGATTACGTGAATACAAAAAATAAATATAATCTTAGCAATGCAAATAACTTGGATAATAATGAAATATAAATCAAACAGTACGCAAGTATCTTAGCTTACAACAATAGGTATCAACTAGCAAGCAAAACTATTAATTATCAAGAAATGCAATTTTTAATACGAATATTTATTTTAAAAGTTAAAAAGCTGTGTATCCTTCGGGAGCTTCGTATTCCTCTGCTAGCTCAGAGAAAAGGAATCATACCCACACTGCACTGTACTTGTTTACGCACCCGTAAACACTACTCAAGTAGACATACAGTCGGAATACATGTTGGTTCGGATCGCGCGACGCTTTCGTATCGAAGGGTCGAGCGTTCTCTTCCAAACCAACCGGCACATCGATCAAGCTAACTAATCAACTACAGCTTTGATTTGAAAAATACATAGGTGAGCTAACTTAACATTCAGTCTGAAGTTTTGGAATAGGACAGAGTCAAGGCAGGCATCTACAGTAAGCTAAGAAGTAAGCTAGTCGCTGCACGCGGCGTCGGTCCGCGCAGTACGTTCGCGAGGATAGGTTTCAAAAGGTGATCTATCACGAAATCAAAGAACGAGGTGTTACTTTTCAGTTTAATGCGAGTATAAAGTTAGGCAGTACTGCGCGGGCGAGCGGTGCGATTAGTTTTGGAAGAGCGTGCGCGTGAAGTCGATGTAGTCGAGTGCGTTGGGAATGGGCCGCTCCGTCTTCTGCTCCACGTACGGCTTCATACGTGCCACGCAATAGTCCGCCATCTCCTTCGTGAGGTTCTGGAATAAACGAGTCCATAAGTAATAAATATGAATGACTTAGGACTTCTAACATAACATTTTTGTTTTACACTAATGTCGATAATTCATGATTGTGTTTGAACAATACAAAACGTTCAAGTGAAACTTTTCTATTAAACTTTTATTACAGTAGGTAGATACATTCTTACAGTAGAAAGATAAAAATAAAAAAGAGCAATGTGATTCTATCAACAAGATGTCACTATCATAAATTACATCCTTATAAGTCAAACAGATCCACACTTGGGGATGATGGGGAGTGAACTTCCCGTGTTCCTGTTTGAAATCTCCTGGGCCATGTAGGGCTCGTGTGCAACGAATACCCTGTAACACCAGGCGTCCGGATATACCGCATCGTTTGCAACATAGGTAAAGCCGCCCCTATATAGTAGTAACGATGAACATAAACTACAATGAAGCATGTCACTTACGGCGTAGAGCTCATCCTTGGTGACGTAAGCGCGGTCCTGGTGCGCGGTGATGGCGCGGAACGCGTTCTCGATCTCCTCCGACGAGTGGACGTTCTCCGTCTCCTTGCTGATCATGAACGCCATGTACTCCTGCAGCGACACCTGCCCGTCGCGGTTCGGATCCACCACATCTGTTCAACATATGCTTCTTTATAAATATGTTTTGTATTAGAGCAATGTGTGCTTACAGTCTACATAAAGATTTACGAACATTGCAGTCCAAGGTCATATTTATGATAATTAACTCCAAAAAGAGAAAATAGTTACTGATTGCATACCAATATGCATACATTTGTGTTTAAAAAGCATTTATTTATGATATGAAAACATTTTTCTACCTACCCGAAAAACTTATAGGGCAATATAAATGTATACTGACTGAGAATGGCCTCGAACTCTGGATCGGGTTGCCCCTCCTCTACCATGGGCAGATCGTAGCCGAGCGCGCGCAGACACGACTTGAACTCGTGATGGTTGAGCCGTCCCGAGCGATCCTTGTCGAAGTGCTTGAACATCATCGAGAACTCCTTCAGGGCGTCCTCGCTCACGCCTAGAACACGACACATGAATTATACACCAATAATTATAAGATCAGTATTGTGTTATTTAATCAACCAACGTATTTCTTTTAAACTTTCATACAACAATATGGACAACACAACTATGGGAATGTTATTAAAAATACATTACATCCACAATAAGTAAACATTAAAAAAAAGGTTATGAATATCAATGTTATTAAAATGTTGGTACAGACCAGAGTGGTTCCTGGCCTGTATCTGCTGCTCGAGGTTGTGCTGCATGCGCATGGACAGTTGGTCCAGCTGGTCCCATTGCTGCGCCAGCCCCACCGTGCTGTGCTCCGTGTATCTGTTGTCCAGGATCAAGTGCTCTTCCAACGCCGCTCCTATGATAATGTTAATATAAGTGAATATGAGAGCTGTATGTTAAGAAATACCAGGCTTCCATTTCTGAATCATATGAAGTATTCATATACATAATTATCGAAATTTCGACAGTTATAGTTATATATAATAGTTGATTCACAGCAACTTTATTTCTTACGGATCTTACTATGGACTGTCTATTCGATGTGGAAAGTGTACAAAATTAGTTTTACATCCCATCCGTCCATCAGCTCTTTAAGGTCCACAGCCAGACATATCCCACGCATTATGAGGTGTTTTGTCAGTCACCGCCGCTCAGGAATACCTATTGGTAACCGCAGTAGGTGTTGATGTTTCATAGGCAGTCGCTGCTTTTCATCTTCTGGATTTTTACATTAGTCACCTCGTACGCCATCCACAGGAAGAGAGAGAAAGGTGGTATTTATTTACAGTAGCTATATTTACCAAGTTCCTCGAGACGTCGCAGGTCGGCGCGGCGCGCGCGCACCTCGCCCGCGCGCGTGCGCAGCGCCGCCAGCTGCTGCTCCAGCGACCCCGTGCCCTCCATCATCGACGTGCTGCGTTACATTAACGTCGTATATTATTATTTACGCTATTCGCAACATATTACACAGATTATAGCAACACAGTTATATTTACTCCGTTTAGATCACGCTCGCATGCTACGGCAGTTTTAACATCCATTTGCCATTTATTGTTTTGATAATTTTAAAGTACACAACAATCGGACATTATTAATTTAGCTCGTAATTTTTTACAAGCTTATCACCACTTATTCTATGAAATATACAACACTTAGAAACACATCAATGACAAGAATGTAAATCAATATATTAATAAGGAACAAAATTACGTGTTTTCTTACTACAATTGTAATAAGCGGAAGTGAAATTAAATTAGTATATTAAGAGTAAACAACAATTCCAAAACACTCAGATTAAAAGTTAGAATCGATTCGATATTTACAGAATGTTCGATAATGAGTAATGACACCACTGAAATATACGTGAAGCCAAACATTTTGCGGCGACATCGACGTACGTAGTGCGTTTATTATAAAGACTTGGCAACAAGGACATTTGAAAAATAACAAAAATCCTCTGAACAAGGTGAAAACTATATTTCTGGGTACCCTCTATATATTATGAGTTTTCATTATTTGCTTACATATTATTTTTTACTTTAAGCAATTTAATCTATGTTATTCTGAATCTAGGTTCAGTACTACAGACTCGTACTAGAATTTAAAAAAGGCGATGGGATTGACATCCAGTTAGCTATTAAATAAATTGTCCGATCAAGTCTATGAATGTTATATCGTTACAGTTTTGATAAATGTGTAAGTTTTAAAATATATTATGGTACCAATATTGCCAAGCCTGTGAGGCGATTGTATAATGTTTAGTAGGAGAACTACACGCGACAATCGAATACTTTACCCGTCCCAGCCTAGCAGCCGGTACCTGCGCATCAATGTCACATACTTTTATCAACTTGATATACTTAACACAAAACAAATTTATCTTAATACTAATTTATAAAAGTTCATATTGTCAAAAAAAACATATCTACCTATTAATGGCATCGGAGAAAATACAGCGGCGAAAAATACTAAATATTACATTTTAAGCAGTTTCAATGACAATAACCACAATTTACCCGTATTATGTTTCTTAGTTTTAGATGTTTTTTTTTTTAAGAAATATATAGCGAAGGATTGAACTAGTGTTAAGAATTTATTTTTTTAACAGTATTTGCTCGAATCCATATCCACTAATTTTTAATGGTTTGTTGGTCAATAGAAACATCTTTATTATTCAAATTGAAGCTTGAGAATTTCATGTTCCTAAATATACGTAAAATCTACGAGGCCGTATTTGACTAATGAACTAAATGAGTTAAAACATTTTCATTCAAAGAGACCTTTGGTCGGTGAAGTTGACGATTTAGTGAAGTAAAGTACGTAAAGTACGACCATAGGCTAGTATTTCACACTCACCGGGTCTCGGTGAGCCATTGGTGGAAGGCGTTGGCGTGCTTCGCGAACTCCTTGCGCAGCTTGTCGTTCTCCTCCTGCCTCTGCGCCTCCTTCGTCAGCTCTACGTCGCGCTCAGCTGTTTACAGGAAATACTCCTTTTTATCATAATGCACAAACGGGACGAAATTAAAACAAGAAAGCAGAAATGTTTGCGGATTTGTGGTAAGACTGAAGTGGCTCTACTAGTTGGTAATGCTCTTTCACAAACTCAGTATCCTTAGAAAATCTCAGTCTTTCTTACGATACGCAAGACATTGGTATGAATGCAGTTGTTTATAAAGCAAAAAAAAACTTCTACAGCAAAAACTTCAGAGCGTATGGGCACTTGATCGGAGCAAAAACTTGAGAATGAATTAATAAAACAATTTGATAATCTGACCGATGATCTTGCGCAAGTTGCGCCAAGTTTCCTCGAGCGCCTCCATAGTGAACCAGGTGTAGGGGTTAGCGCCCACGTTGAACGACTTGATCTGCTCGTCCAGGGCCGCCAGCGCCTCGAAGTCGCTCTGCGCCGACGACAGCGACGCCTGCACGAAACATCAAATGTTATTTATACTGAGATCACATGTTGCGCGCCGTAACATATCATGTGCTTCATTCAGTAAGTGAAATAACACAGATGATATTTAAAAAAAGTTAATATGTAAATGGCAATCAACTCCATATCTGTAGTTAATCGTTAATTACGTATTTAGCAGATATATTGTATATACGTAGGAAGGCATATTAAACGTGTAATAAAAATCGACGTACTTGGAATTGCGCATGCGCGTCACGCAGCGCCCTGATTTCTTCGATGGAGTTGCAGCGAACGGGGTCAGTGAGATCCTCCTCGGCGTTCTCGAACCACGAATTGAATGCAGATGCCTACAATAAAAAAAACAATAATTAATATCTGAAAGAATATCTACCTCTATTTAAATTTAGGTATTTAGACGGACGTTAGTTTGGACCGTAAAAGAAGCGCGGCACGAGTTCTGATAGAGAGCAGCACCGTCGCGATGACGCGTGAACGGCGCTTGGTTTCCATAGCAACTATTATTCGTTTGGTTTTTGCTCGCGTTGGTTTATATTGTGCTAAACTAAATTGTTAACGTAGTGAAAGTGTAGTGAGAGCTAATAATTATGACGATACGACATATCTTTATACTTGATATTTATATATATAAAAACATATTATACAAGTTACCATTTTGAATTACAATCTTCACTAAACGTGTTACGTAAATGCACCTACGATCAGTCATCGAAATTAGAAGATTCCAATTTAGTTAAATTGGCAAACTAAAGTGATAACGGGCAGTCAACAATGTTTGTAGGACAGACAACCGATGGGGTGGAAGAGTCTTAATCTGGTCATCAATCCACCCATTGATGACCAGATTAAGATGGCGGGCATCGCTGGATTCAGATTGCTCCCAACCGGTTCGAATGGCTCAAGTAAAGAAAGACTATGCCCAGCAGTGGACTATCAGAGGCTGATAGATGAACATTGAGAGGACAAGAGTT
>MOOZ01001164.1:286914-300603 GCA_002930495.1 Cecropterus lyciades
CTAGTCATGATGAATACATAGTTGAAATATATAGAGATTTGCTTTTATCAACTAATCAAAATTTCTTTACACCAATATATAGATATACATATTTAATTTTCCAAAGCACAGACAGACTTTATTCATAATTTCGATAAAAAAGTTGTATCTTAAAGAAAAGAATAAGTTTGTTAAATGATAATTGCAAAATAATTAAATAACAACATTTAATTTGCGACAAAAGAAAGTGAAATGTACAACATTATCCATATATCACTAAACACCGAGCACTTACCAGCATCGAATGTATCTTGCTTGGTCAACAGCGTCTGCACGGTGGAGAGGTCGCGACCGAACTCGTCGGAGCGCACGTGCGTCTCCTTGTCCGCGATCCAGGACTCCACCACGTCCGCCTTCCACAGCAGCTGCAGGTACGCAGAGTTGTCCACAAGCGCCGCCTTGCGACGCGCCGCCAGGCCCGTCAGCTTCTCCAGTTTAGCCTGGGAAAGTCACATTATTTATTTCACATTTTCCAAAATTAATATTTAGATAAATTGCAGAATCATTAATGTAATTATTTTAATTAATTTATCTAAAAACTTTCAGGTGTTGACAGAAAGTTAAAACCAGCTAGATGGCAAACACCAACTAAACAACCTAATTTGTACAGTACATACTTGTAACATATAATTCTCATTTTGTAAAATAAGTTATAGATACATGTCACAGCATCTGTCTGTATTGCGGGAAGTTGTAAGTTCTTAGTAGTTAAGTAAATTTTAGATGTTTTAGATTTTTCATATTTTTTAATTAATTACTTAACGTTTAAATATACCAGAAGTCTCATGTCTATTGCACGTGTTTCTTTGCGGCATATTCGGTGTCATTCAGTCACCGGTCATACATATTTATGGATCGAGGGCTCACTATTGAAACGAATAGATTTCTGTCATAGGTTTGTGTACTATGAACACGACTTTCTTTATGTCCATGAGATCTACTACACCGACAATCCCGGTATAAGGCTACGAGTATAGAATGTCTATGTCCGCTGGTCGCCGTACCTGCAGCGCGTGCAGCCGGTGCGACAGCGCGTCAGCGTGCAGGTTCCCCTCGGCCAGCAGGCGCTCGCCGTCGGCGGTGAGGTCGCGCACGCGGTCCCCGCGCGCCGCCAGCTCCGCCTCCAGCGCCTCGTGCTTCTTCAGCAGCCCCTGCACCGCCGCCATGCTGTCGCCCACCTCGCCCACGACCACCAGCTGCTGCTTCTCGCTGGATAGACAATAATAATATTAAATTCACTGGACTATAAACAACATTGTTGTGTTGTAAATATAGATACTTAAATAAAACCTAAACGCATTGTCGTTAATCATCATTGTTAATGATAGATTTAATCAATAACTACATGAATTTATAGCTATTCTAATATAAACAAAGGCAATTTTGAGCGATTATTTTTTTCATTTCTTATCCATAAATAACGTTATTTTAGATATTAAAATATTAGCAAAATTTGGACGAGAAACTAAAAACTTGAATAAACACGACTTTTTCTTATATTATTCTAAAAAGTTTATTAGAGTTGCATAATCAATAACTGTCTCACCTAATCCAGGCTTCCTCCTCATCAACCTTAGCCAGGAATTGCTGGTAGGCGAGAGACTGTTGCAGCTTGGCGCCGCGCTCGTCCGCCAGCGCCTGTAGCTCGGCCCAGGCCAGGCCGAGCGCCTTCAGCCGCTGCTCGATCTCGGGCACGCCCAGGTTGGATACGTCCATTAGCTTCTCGCCGGCCTCCTGCACGGCCTGGATGGCGGGCTCGTGGCTCGCCAGTTCCGCTTCCAGACGTTTGTGCTTTTTCAGTAAGTTCTGCACTCCGGTCAGGTCTCGACCGTAATCGTCAGACGCCACGAGCAGTTTCTTCTCCCTATCAATTTGAAATTTGAAGTAAATTAACTCAAGAATTTAAATCACAGGCTTATTAAAGGTATCGACCAATTTAAGAACAACCACAGAAATTGGCAAATACATAAATATACAATAAATTAAGATTTTATTTTCATTTTACATTCACATTTTAAGAATAATAAATTTTATGTTAATGACTTTATTATTTGTGAAAGAGCTTAAAATATCAATTCGATGTGGTTGGTTTTCAACTCAATTCATACATTGCGGCTCAAAATGTAAGATCCGATTAACCGGTCAAGTTGTGACTGCGACCAATAAGATCGTTATCTATGCATAAGAGCGCGACTAACTTAATCCACGACTCCTCATCAGCGATGTCCCTGAAGAACTGGTGCAGCGTGTTGGCCTCGTGCAGGCGCGCGCGGCGGTGCGCGGCCAGCGAGCGCACGCGCTCGAAGCGCTCGTTGATGGCGCTGCGCCGCGACCCGATGCCCGCGCTGTCGAACTGCCCGGACGACACCAGCGCGTCCGCTTGCGCGTTCATATCTGTACACGTTATTACAAATGTTATATATGCGTAGTGTTGGCTCCGCTTATCGCGATAGTACATGTTGTTGTTTTCGTATTCAAATACAGATTTGTAAAATGTATGTTACATTACGATACGTGCAGTGGAATGCAGGTGAAAGTCCTTATAGTCAGATGATTTTACCATATGAAATGTATAGGCCTAGTATTTATTAAACTTGAATAATCTTTAACGAATATTCAATTATATAACAATAAAAATATATAACTAGTTATTTTTACTACTATATTAGCGGTCGGATACGTTATAATATTTCGAAAATCAGTACAAACCATTGATCCTATCCTCATGAGCTTGGATGTCGGCTTCCACGAGCTGGTGTTTCTTCATCAGATTTTGTACTGACGCCAGATCCTTGCCAGAATCTTCAGATGTCAACAGGCTCTCAACCTGGACGAAATTAATCAAAAATTATTACCACATGCTCAAACCTGAGTGATGTTTTTTTTAAATTTGTTTATTTTTCGTCAACTTAATTTAAAATGTATATCAGTCATCCAATTACCTCGCCGAGCCAGAAGTCGAGGTCCTTGACGGCGGCGATGTAGGTGCGCTGCTTGTTGGCCTCTTTGAGCTTCAGCGACTTCTCTGTTGTCTTTTGCGTAAGGAACTCCCACTGGTCCGCAATCGATGCTAAACGTGCCTATGCAAATATAAGTAAAGATAAGGTTTCAGTTGTTTTTGTCTTAAGTTTACTTATTCTGTAAGGTTTTTATTGGATCTGCTACTTAAAAGTTTGTTTTTTTTTTTTATTAATTTATAATGATGACTTTAATTTATATGGAACCATACATTCATCCACGAGCCTTATGCTACTTTTGCCTAAAAGCGGTTTTATGGATGGGGAAATCACTACAATTCATCATAGTTATTTACTAAGAATTAAAAAAAAATCTCTTCGCGTAGTCATTTACTCACATATGAAGAATACGTTCAGGTGTAATATCTGTAATTTTTAATTGAGTCATTTTTTCTGCACGCGTTATCGCGCGCACTGTATATCTACAGTCCCGCAGTGTAATACTGATCCTCAGTTCTCCTCTCCGTCAGTTTGTCCACGGACACACGAGTATAATCTCGCTCACCTGCACGGCGTCCTCGCTGCCGCTGCACTGCCCGCGCTGCACGAGGTTGCCGCCCATGGCCAGCACGGACTGGATGCGCTCCGCGTTCGCCGCCAGCTCCGCCTCGAACGCCTGGTGCTTCTGGTGCTTCGACTGGATGTTCGCCGGGTCCTAGACAACAAATATTTTATGTTTTAAACACTATTATATATAATAATAATTTATTTCGGAAATCATGTCCCATATACAATTACAATACACCACAATAATTTATATCACAATATCGAAATAAATTCAAAAATTGAATTACAATTAAATTACATTACATGAAAATTTAATTGAAAATACATTACAAATAAGACTAAACGTCCGCGATTATACACTAATACGTGCTTTTTTTTAATTCGAATTGAGATATAAATCTACGGTAGATACAAAAAATATGGACATGTACTAAAGTCTTAAATATTTGTGCAAATATATTTTTATGTAAAAAGTATAAAACACTATTATTTTACATATTTCACATATCGCTTATACTTTAATAGTATCAGGCGTCTCTTTGTAGTAATTAAATAAATAACATTATACATATTAGTAGCAGTTTGTTGTTTATCATAACTTTATCGATTATACTTGCAAATGTTGTTAAATTGGAAGTTACACACTTAAAAGTATTGTAAAAGAATACACAAAGTATTGTAAAAAAAAAAACATAAAAAAAAACTGAAATAGAAGTCGACAGTCAGAAAGCCATATTATTTTTTTATCAAAGTATAAATAATAAGTCAATTTGTACCTTGTAGCTCTCCTCGGTGGCCAGTTGCAGTTTCTCCGCGATCCAGTTTTCCATTTCGTCGGCGTCACGCGAGAACTGCTGGAGCGTTTGCTCGTCGCCGAGCCTGGCCACACACGAAACATGATTATTGAGATAAACTATTTGGAATTCATTGTGATATTTATTTATATTGCTTATTAAATTATACAGAAACGATAGTGACGCTAATTGAAAAAAATCTAACTTAATTACTCATCTACATCCAATCAAAAAGTAATTAGAGAAATTGTTTTATTTTTTTCATTATATTATAATAATGATATAACTCAAGACAATACTTCAAATTAAATACAATGTATTGTTTGCCCCTCGCCTCAGTAGCGGTACTCTTTATCATGTGGTGGAGAACGCTCAGCGCCGCGTTGCGTTAGTGTATGTGCGTAAGTATATTATTTTTTATGCAAAATTCATGTCTTTGCATTTAAAATATTATAAAATTATTTAATAATTCTATTTTCATAGTATAAACGGCCAATACAAGGTTTCATTGAAGATCTTCTAGAGCAAAATTCTTACTGGAACGTTTTGACATTTTTCGTATAATACACAGTTGAAATGTACTTTTATCAAAATATAAATAATAATGTCTTTCATTTGATATATGAAATGTCAGACCTGGAGCGTTTCTCGATGAGCGCCTCCTTGAGGTGTCGCCAGCGGTCGAGCACCTGCTTGCGCTTGTGGTCGATGGGGTCGGCGGCGTAGTGGTCGGATGCGATCAGCTGATCCGCAAGTGTTTGCAGTTGGGCGATCTTTTCCTCCTGTACAGACACACAAACATTATTACATTTTCCAATTTATATTCGCAGAAACAGCGGAGTGAAGAGAATGTTAATTAGATTGTATCGTCTAGAAAGTAAATCTAACAAGAATTAAGATTTCACTTAGTGGTCGATCACAAAACTCTTATGTGAGATCAGCACAAGGCTATATAATCAGATAAAGGGCACTAATTCATGTAAATTAATAGACACATATTTATAACGATATCTTTACTCGGTTCTTTCAGTCTGTATCAGAATGAAAATTTATTCTACAATATTGGACTATCATAATGAATAGCAGAGATATTGGAGCGCGGTTACATTGGACAAGATTAAACTAGATACCGGACATCATGTGGCCATGCTCGTTCACGAACTAACTACGACTAATAATGCGGATATATATCTAATATCAAGTACTAGCTGCGCCCTCCTGTATGCCTGTATGCTATAGCCTTCCTCGATAAATGGGCTATCTAACACCGAAAGAATTTTTCAAATCGGAACAGTAGTTCCTGAGATTAGCGCGTTCAAACAAACAAACGAACTCTTCAGCTTTATAATATTAGTATAGATATTGTAGTAGGTGGCAGTAGCACTCCTTTTGGTTCGATCCCGGAAGCACCACTACCACATTTATTTCTGCCTAATAACGGCAATCTTGTAAGCTGCTATGTCTGGTCTGTAGGGCGTGGTATGGGAGACATACTTATCTGAGGCGTTCCAAATAAGTCCTCAGGGGTAGCAACGCATCCGTGGCTAACCCCAGATAAGCCTGATTTTATCTAGGGTTGATTACAGATGTCCATGGGTCGCCTCGTACTACTAGTGCCTGCTCGTTAGTTACAATTATAAAGAAAATATATCACGTATAGTTGAACGTACATGCGCGTTGATAGCCTTGTCGAAGTCCTCGTGTTTCTTGATGAGTTGCTCGACGTTGTCGGAGGCGGCGGCGTGGTCGGGCGCGTCGCGCGCGGCGGGCTCGGCCGGCGCCAGGAACGCCTCGCGCGCCGCCATCCAGCCCTCCGCCTGCTCGCAGTCGCGGTAGAACAGCTGCAGCTCCAGGTTCTGGTCCAGCTTCATGCGACGCGCAACCCATGCTCTGAGGAAACATTCTTATATTGCTGAAACTGTACTGGAACATACGATTCGCTTTCAAAGTGACATCTTATGTAAATAAACAAATAAAAATTACATTTCGGAGGACCATTACTATTTTCCTACTTTTACTTGATTTGTATGAGATTAATTTGTGAAAACGATAGTATTATTAATGCAGTGTGTAAACTTACAGTTTAAATACATATTGTAATTAATTTTACATCGATTTCATGATAGGTGTTGCCTAATATAATGTTTTTAGTCGGTATGCCGCAATCAATAATACTATGTTTCAAAAAATAATATCCTAAACTATAACACGAACCATTATTATTTGATTGTATAAATATAAGTACGTTAGAATAAGACAGAGATACTCATGACAAGCGAATTTTCGGAAGATACAACTTTCACTATTTATATGAATAGAATAGTGTTAGTAAGCGTACCTCTCGAGCTCCTGCCTGGCGTCGGCCATGGCGCTGAGTTTCTCCTGTATGTCGACGCTGGCGTAGTGGCCGCCCTGCAGCAGCTGCTGGCCGAACAGCTCCAGCGCCTGGAACGTGCCCGCGCGCGCGTCCATCTCCGTGCGGTGCTCCTGTACGCGCGAATGTGTTTAATATCGTGTTTACTTTCATCGATATGTTTTTTTTATTCGATCTAATATGATTTAATTTGCAAGATCGTTACGTTACGATCAGTACAGTAGTCGATCATTTAATAAAATTTAATGTATACACTATATTTATTGGCTGCATTAACCCAATAGTTACCCAGACTAAATAATGGTCATTACATTGGTATTTCACCTATGGGCCTATTAACACTAACAAAGTTGCCAATGTTTTGTTACAATTTAAAGAGATTTGTATCAAGAATCTTCTGTGAAAAATATGTTTTTGTTAGAAAAATAGTGTAGTAAATCAAGTTACAGCCAAATCAAGTTAACAATATTATGTGAAAAATAAAACTCAAAAATATAAAACAAAATCAAAGTTGCCGAAAGTTTAAAATAATTTAAAATATTCACACTATTAATATAATGATTCTGCTTTATCTGAAAATTAAAAACTTTTTATAATTGACAATACAGTATACGATGTTTTAATGTATTGATTATTTTATTACATAAACTGTATCTACCTACTGTCAAATGAAGCAGAATTTACAAACACAATCTAAATTCAGTCAAATCACAACATTGTAAAAGAGCAGAACTGTATTAACATAATTAAAGAAAGATTCTGAAGTATCACATAAGAACGATGTAAACATTTTTGTTATGCAAATAAACTCAAATACTTACGTTTTTCTGTATTAGTTTAAGTCATTATAATACTTTTTAGAATTTTAGAAGTCAGTTATCGCTTTTTTATGTTTTCAAAGTTTATTAAGCAACGACGTACATCAAGTGTAGTGATCACTACAGTGAAATTATTTAATACTTGTTACGTGTTTAAAAAAAAATTAAGTCATTAAAACAGTATCGAGGCAATCAATAGCGATTGATGTAACTAAAGTTTTGATTGCTTATAGTGCCTTCAGTCAGCCTTTGTCGTACGTAACATGAACTTATTCCGATGGCCTTGTTTAATTAATAAAAATATTGACAATCGCGATTGATAGCCTCGTGTTCGCTGAAGAATAGAGTAAGGCTGGGAGCACACATGCGTGCATCTGACCTGCGGCATAATGCCGTACCGCGCGTCTATCTCCAGTCGCTGGCTCTAGAAATATACGCCGCGTTACTTACGTGCTTCTGGCTTGGTACTATCACAATTTATTTAAGGACATTACAAAATAAAATTCAGGGGAACATAAGCTTATTATACAACCGCTTTAAATAACTATAATTATATTAGACATTTAAAACATATAAACATATAGGGATTAATTTTAAATGATACTGTTCTATATACAAAAATACATAAATTGAATAGGAGCGACGTTTTATAGGGAGAAATATGTATTTACAAGTAAATTTAAATGGTAAATTATTTTATTCGTATACCATTATATTTGAACGCTTTGTTACCTGGTGTCTCTCTAGGAGTGCCTCAGCACCAGTGACGTCGTTGGCGAGCTCCTCAGAGGAGACCAACGCCATCATTGAGTTGATCCATGCCATCAAATCGCGGTAATCCGACAGGAACCTAATAACAAAATATTTATTTTAGAATCTTATCATAACGATATAGCAGCTATATATAGCAACACTATGCTCGAAATAAATTTAATTATCAAGACCACAATTTTTTTGTGTTGCAAGATATACTTGACAAGTTTACCTATCCATGAGGATCCACGTAGTGTAGTATGACATGGAGAGAGTTCGATTACTGATATCGGTGTTACGATCACGGTGTTCGTGATCTGATACCTGTGGCCATAGCATAGCCGACAGCGGGAATCCTAGCATGGAGAACTGAGCAAAACATCATTTACTCATCTATAATAGTTCAGCACTCACCTCTGCAGGTCGTAGGAGTCGAGCAGCTTCTCCTTGCGCGCGTTGGCCCGCGCCTGCAGCTGCTGCCACGCCTCGTTGATCTCGCGCTGCTTGCTGTACGTGGCGTCGGCGGAGTCCCCGTGCGTCGCCATCAGCCGGTTGGCCGTGTCGTCCAGCTGACGGATCTTGTCGCCGAGCGCGGCCAGGTCGCGCTCCAGACCTTCGTGTTTGCCTGTTATACAAAGACATAAATGTTATTTAGTTTATTTATCTATTTAATAACACACACAAAAACCACAAAACATATAGAAATTGTGATGTAAAAAGGTGATGTTGTTAATGTAAATATATATTTATTAACATGTAAGTATTTCGTTGGTTTCAGTCATTTGGACTGATACTGAATGGAAAGTTACGTGTATACCAACGATAAATAGAATAGACTTTATAGTTATAATATTAATAAATTTATACAATTTGAATGCGTTTTTATACAAGTCAATCTTCACCATTATCAAACCACCTTTCTGTTTAAAAGCTTGCTTTAACATTAGGCTTTAAAATCACATATCACAGTTTCACTGTTTTACAAAATATTATAAACAGCAAAGCGAAGAGTTCTGAGTGGTTATAGAACTAACGTTGCAAGGTCTGCACGGAGCGCAGATCCTTCCCAAGGTCGTCGGTGGCGAGCGCGGCCTCCTTCTCGGCGATCCAGTCCTTGGTCTCGTCCACGTCGCGGTGGAAGCGCTGCACCTCGTGCGCGGAGCCCAGCTGCGCCGCGCGCTCCGCGGTCAGCTGCTGCAGCGAGCTCCACTTCGAGTTCAGCTCCTGCACGCACACACCACATTACGTCAGTTACTACACATATTTATGTATTTTTTTAAACGCTTTTATTTCTTTTGTATTCTGCTAAAAATATGGTTCAATGGAGGATTAACGCCTAATAGTATTTCGTATCAGAAAAAGTTTAAAGGTTTTGAATATTAACTAGATTAAAACAGTTTATGATAATAAATTACATCACGTGATTAAAACTATAAACTACATTTAAATATATATAAGAAATTATATTGTTCATTTATATAAAATTATCAGAAGACTTGATAAAACATGTAAAAA
Organism: Cecropterus lyciades; assembly: GCA_002930495.1. Lineage (NCBI taxonomy): Eukaryota > Metazoa > Arthropoda > Insecta > Lepidoptera > Hesperiidae > Cecropterus > Cecropterus lyciades. Next base: position 296,732 of record MOOZ01001164.1, read on the forward strand.
TATATTAAGTATATTATGAATATATTATGAATTAAATAATTATTTAATTCATAACCAAATGAGGTTATAATTATAAAATAAATTAATTGCTGCCTATTTATTTTTAATTAGATTGTCTGACATAGTATCAATGCATTTTTATATTCAATTCGGAATAAATGAGCAAAGTGACCACACGCGTTTGTCTTTAAATTAATCCCCTTAAACAAAACTCAATCTTAAAACACGGAACAAAGATTGAAATAACTAACTAGAATACAGTGCACCTGATGGTAAGTGGACACTGTATGGAGATATGTAAACAAATTTATATAGAATGGGGGACCTATCTGAAATCAATCACGAATGCGTCGCTACTCCCGAGAACCAAGATGGTTAAATCTAATCTAAATACCTTATCGATTTTATTAAATATATAAACATTTTAGACACGCACCTGCATCTGCGTCTTGATCTTGAGCGCGGCCTCTGTCTGTCCTACGGTCATGAGCTGCACGGCGATCTCGTTCATTTCGGCGAGCCGCACCTCGTTGGCGCGCAGGTCGTTCTGGAAGTCGTCGAACTTCTTCTGCATCACCTCTACCTGCTCCAGGTCCTCGCCCACGTCCTGCACCTGGGCGTGCATCTCCTGGGAACCGACAATGTTATGTTAGAAGCAAGTTAAATATGACGCTTTGACTTTTATACTCTAAGTTTGCATATTTTTTTAAACTGTGACAGGGTCGAAATAAACGGAGTCAGGTACTTTGGAATATGATAAATTTGTATTAATGTTATTTATTTCTATATCTGGCAAACAAACAATTCACGCCAAATACAAAAAATAATTCATAAGCATTATTCTTTTGAATAAACACTGGTTCCACTGTCAAATGTTACAAAAAAAAAATGGTTTACTGTTAAAATTGCTTATTAAAATAATTAATATTATATGAGTAGTATTCAAAGAAAATAAAATTGTTTTCTTTTCTTTCAAAAATAATTCCATCCATCCATCAGCCCTTGAAAGTCCACTACTGGACATAGGCCTGCCCTAATCTGCGCCACTCCGACCGGTCCTGCGCCATCTAAATCCTGCAGTAGCCCGCCGGCTTCTTCAGGTCATCAGTCCACATGGTCGGGGGGCGGCCTGTACTCTACTTTTTGCCCAGGCACAAACAATAATTATGGCTATAATATTATTGTTCCTCGTTACCTTATCCTTGATCCAGGTGGCAAGTTCGGCGGCCTCGCGCACCAGCACGTACGCCTTAACGGTCTCGTTGAGCTTGTTCTGGCGCTCGCGGGCCAATGACAGCAAGTTGTCATATTGGGTTTCAATCTGTTAAATGTAAATCAAAGTATTATGAAAACGAACAGCATGTATAGTTAGAAACAGTAAATAGTAAACATTTTTTATGAGAACGTAAATCTTCCAAAAAATATCTTTAGAACCTACAGTATATTTATTACAGGACAACTACAACAAATATACATTTTATAGTCGACAAATTGACAACCAGCCGTTTTCATCACTACACTACATAACGTGTCAAGATTTGTTATGTCCATACCTGGTTTTGTCGTGCAGCGATGGAGCTGGAATCGGCCAGGTTCTGCTGCGAAGAAGAGAGACCGGCGTCGATCTTCTTGACATAAGCGGCGGGCACGAAGCCCTGCCTGTCGTTCACCTCTACCTTCCACCAGTCCTATGTAGGAATAATTCATACCATATAAGTTTATTCAGAAATCATAATGCAACAAAGTAAGTTATATTGCTGTGCAGTATATCACTATAGTAGTACTTGGTAACTGACTAAGCAAACGTATAAATTTCTACATTTCTAGTACGAAAAGCTAGTACTACATATTATTGACATGTATCAATCACTATAAGTAAATATGCTACGTTATACGCTGCTTTGTCACCATACCGTAAATAAGGCTTATAATACAGTTATATGTAACAAAACATCCTGTTAGTCTCATAAAACTTTCATTAGTTTGAAATATTCAGACTTACACATATCCATCTTTTATCATTTCGTCTATTGTGCACAAATATACTATCAACTAATATCACTAACAACCAACTTATCACTATCATTACCACTAAAGTAAGTATCACTTCGCTATCACAGATAATTTTACTATTTCGTATTACTTTCAGTAACTTCTACATTGTTATTTTAACTTTCGTTCGTGTGGTTCTCTCAAGATAAAGATCGTGAATGTTTAGTGTACGGGCACGTTACGTAAACGTCAGTTAGAAGCAGATATAAGCTAAATATCAAACAATGAGTATAAGGTTCTGTTCATAATGGGCAGCGCGTGACCTAAAACAATCTGCGTGTTATGAGTGTAATGAAGTAACATGTACTGAGTTAAAATAATACTTCGTTATAATTATATCGTAGGGCAGTTTATACAATTAGTATTTTTTTGTCGATAGTTTCACTTGAGCAGGCCATACACGTCAGGGTTTGAATGATGGTTTTAGCTATGCATGCATACCCGACAGGCAAAACCTAGCGTGTATGTGAGAAAACTGTACAATTATCGGTGCAAGTACATGTAACCGAACAAATATCAAAATTGATATTTTATGCCGCTCGGTTATGTTTGCGCATGCGTAACCAAGCGTGTGTGGCGTCCAGGAAGCTTGCCTGCTCAGTTTTCAATTTGTAATCGTCTGTGGAAGATTGCGCGCGCGCAACCTTTCAGTTTTCAATTTTTAATCGTCTGTGACGGTGGAAGGTTGCGCAAGCGCACCATTATGTCGCTTCGAAAATGACGAGTCACAAACAGCGATGTCATATTAAAAGAATTCATAGAAATTTATAAGTCGAAACCTTGTCTTGGGCGCGCAAAGTGCAAAGAATATCACGACAGAAACGAATTGGCAGCATTCGGTTTTATAACTAAGCTAAAGAATTGGGGCCTACTGTTGCAAGAGATGTGAGTAAAAAAACTAATACGTTTCGTTTATGGTAAAACTGTGCGCGCAAACCCTACGTGTATGTGTAGTATGAAACTCGGTTATACCCGTCGGTTAAGCATGCGCGGTTAAAACCATCATGCAAACCCTAACGTGTATGGCCTCCGTTAGTCCTATTGAAGCCCGCAAGTTCGAGATCGACGACACAAAATCGACATGATGTAAGGATCATAATTATTCAATGTTTATGGCAGAAATTCTCCAAGTTAATGTCTGAATAAGTCCAACGAAATATAGTGGACCAAACAAATTATAAATATAAATGATGTATGAGCCTCAATAGCAAAGGCGAGCGAGTTTATTACTTGCGCTAACAAACGACAAGTAATTCGCTACACACATTATAAATTGACACACATATTGATATACTATATTGAAATAACACAAAGTAACCAAATAGTCTTCAATGTTGGGCATGCATTCTTATATAACATAAGCTCAGCACATTCTATCTAAAACCACACCTGGGGATATTTGCTTTATAATATTTAAGTGTATATTTATTGCATGTTTTTTTAATATTGTGTCGTTCTGATCCGATCAATGTGTGCAAGAATACATAGAAACAACCCTTTACAAATTTTATATTTTGTTATTCGGCCTACCGTATTGTAGTAGAGTAGCTGACAGGGAGTTAGCATAATTATGTGAAACACACATTCTTGAACACAAGTTAATATACTACATTGATATGAGGACAATAATTTAATTATCTGGACCATTATGTATGAGCCACAATCAGTGCGACAATAAGACTTAATTCATAAACATTATGTATGAGCCACAATCAGTGCGACAATAAGACTTAATTCATAAACATTACTGTTAGTCACAAGACAAATTGTCGTATACAATTTATGGGTTGTGTAACTCATCAAGTTTATCATTGACATTG
>MOOZ01001164.1:310116-323678 GCA_002930495.1 Cecropterus lyciades
GCCTTTACTGTTGCGGTAAGAGCTTGTCAGCATCATTTTATTATTATTATTATATGTATTATTAAATTTTCTAATATTTAATATTTTATGTATAATAAAATAATCTTTATAATTATTGTTGAATTTTCAGACTTCTGTTTAAATTTATAATGAAACGACATAGTCACTTTAATACTTCATATTATGTATTAACAGCACAATAGAATTTTAGCTTCATAGTCAAGTCAATGTAGCTCACCTTGTCATGAATCCAGAACATGACCTCATCGCAGTGACGCAGGAACTGCACAAGCACGAGCGCCTGCTGCAGCTTCATGCCCTTCTCGGCGAGGCGGGACAGCAGCAGCTCCCACAGGCGGTGCAGCTCGTCCAGCCGCCGTCGGATGGTCTCGGACGCGAAGTGACCCGCGGAGATCATCTCGCTGCCGGTGTTGTCCAGCACCACGATCGCGTTCGAATGGGCAGCCACTTCAGCTTCGAAAGCTTGATGTTTCTGGATCTTAGCCTAATTGAAAAAAAAACATTGATTAAACATATTTAAATAGTCGCTATATAAATGTGATACATACAGATTAATACAGAGAATGAATTGATATAAATTTTGCTTTAATGTCCATAGTGTGCATTTTTGTTTAACCAATTTTCCAAAGAAAGGGTGTTAATTATAATCTATTAAAGTTGCAAAATAGTTATAATAATCAAATCTAAGTTGCTTTTATGAGTGCTAAATTATAAATCGGATAACAATAGAAACCTGCAAGTTGGTGGGATCTTTGTAGCTCTCGTCACTGGCAGCCTGCAGCTTCTCTTGAATCCAAGACTCAAGTTCGTCGGCATCGCGTTTGAAGTACTGGAAGCGCCTAGAGTCCTCCAACTTCTCGCGCTTGGCGCGCGCCTCTTGCTTGAAGTCTTCATAGCGATTCAACACCTAGCACAAAATTACTGATTACATTTTGAAAAGAAATATGAACTATTTCAGTTTGTTAACTATAAGAATGCATAGAGGAGGGGCTGCAAGAATAAAACTATTTAGAATAAGGATTAAAAGAACAATGGTATGCAACTAATTGCATATACAATTAATAATTCATTACACAAGAGGTTACGCCAATTAGTGTTACAAAATTTTTGTGACAATATGCAAAATTTGTGATTTGGTCCAATTTATATTAAATGATCAATTTATATTAAATACAGTGTTAGTAAAATCTCATTTGATCTGTTTAATTGTAACAAAAAAAGTCCCATGTGTCTGTACATGTCATATATTTGCAAAAAAAAAAGTGTGGAACACTGAATAGAAATTTCAATATATTTTTAAGAATTTTGTTTAATCATTTGAAATCTCAAATCAAAATAATATCAAACCAAAATTATTGAATAATTATTTAAATTATATTTTTAGTTAGTTGATACTTTCAGGTAACATATGATCTTTATTCCATTAAAATTAATTCACTTTATTAAAAGTTACATCTTCATGTTATGTTACTTGTTTTTTTAAACACAGGCTAAACCTAGTTTATGATAAGATAGATAGGCCATCCAATGGAAAGTAATCACTTTGTACATAGACACTAATTATTACCTGCTCACGACGTTCTTGAATATCCTCGGCAGTCTCAAGGATCTTCACCTCCTTGGGTGGTGGGATCTGCTCCATGATGGATGCGGTCAATCACCTATAGGAAACAATACAATTCCATAAGTAAATAGTAAAAAATCTTGAATGAGAAGAAAAACGTCCACAAATAATTGTACATTGTCCATTTTTGATTCAATAGCTTTGAAAAGTTATTTACGACTAAATTAGGAATTTAAAGTGTCTGTTATAGTAATGAGTAGTTGAGTAGTTAATCAGTAATTTAGTTCATAATTTTTTCATGGAACAATTAGTTGATTGTACCATATAAAAGAGATTTTTTATCTATGATTATATTTAATTGTAATTATAAAGTCTTTTTGAATTGTAGATTTGTCAATAAAAGTAAATTAATAAAGAAAGCGGTAAATAATGTCCAATTAAGAATATAATTATGGCTATTTATGGTTGTTTACACATTTTATGTTCTTATAAAAAACGAAAAATTTACAATCCAGTCCACCTAATTATCCATTAAGAGCTAAGGTCACCATTTGACATCACAGTCAGGTTGGTTACATTACATCACACAACCTTGTGACTCACCACTCCTCACAATATAGCTTGTTACCAACTGATAATGGCTTTGTGAGAACAAAACCTCACATACCATGCATTTTTAAACTGTTATCTTCTTTTAAATGTGTGTCTTAAGAATATTACATTGAATAAATACTTTAAACACATTTTAATCTTTTAACAAGTTTAGAAAGATCTACAAAAAACAAAATCTACAAAAGGTTTTTACCAGTTTTTTTTTATTTTTTTTAATACAAATAGTATTAGAAAATCACTCACTGCAAATCTTTAATTTCTGAACTAATCCAAAATATATTCAAATAAGATTTAAAAATATTGCAGTAATTTTTGCCTAATGAAGATATAATATTATATGTATACCTATAAATATGTATTTGTATAATAATTATTGATTTACTTTAATTTGAAATAGTATTAATATTCAAATGCATCCAGGCATGCACATATGTATATATGAATGCATTATCAAATGCATGTAACTGTGAATAACTCAAAAAAATGTATAATCAGATAAATTAATTATATACTTACAGTATTATGAGGAAAATGTTATGTAATGTTTAGAACATACCAGCATTAACACCAAGATAAAATCACAGTATCAACAATTTAAGATCCTGATAAGTTGATTACACTAACTATTGCTGGATAATAATTTAGTTCACTTGAAACATGGTAATGAGAAGCTAAACACAGTTCAGGTTACAGTCTCAGTTCCCAAGTTACAAATCAATAACTTGATACCTAAAGTAACATGATATAGGCCAGACGGTTCTGCTCTACTGAGCTCTGTGCCTACAAGTCAATACAACACTTTTTCATATGCCAATAAGGTTCATTTTGTTGCCAACTGTACTAAATTGGATACAACACACAATAGTTTATCCCACCCCAGTTGGGTGGGGCTGTGGATCAGCTGATCAAAGTAACTCTTCTAGAACTGTACACAGATATACATATGTGTGTATCTGTCAGCTTAGGTCATTATTACCAAATAATTATCATAGAACTAATTATATATTATTCATAAAGCTAATTATATATTCATGAATAATACAGTAAATTTGGAGAACAATAGGTACTTATAAATTATATTTTGATTGCGAATCATTATCTCCGATTGTAACTCTGATATTTAAATTATAGAAACATGAATTAAAAAGAAAAAGTTGTACAAGATAAAGTTTTATAAATATAAATTTATAACAATTTTAACTTACAATTTGAACACCACTTATCTAGATTACACAGTACTTAATCAATACTATCTTATGATTAACTATTTGTCGTGCTGTACTATCGCTCTAGTAGCACTCTCAAGAATTATCAATTACTGTGAAAGTACGGATGGCGACGACGGGCGGTGCACTGCGGCGGCGCTCCAGATTCCACGGCCGGCTCGCATCGACGGCCCCGCGGACGATTACTCGCCCTACCTATACCTATATCGACCTATACACTTCCCCCTCGTACACAATGACGTAATGCTCCAAAATAAACCTAATAAGGATAACGGGACAAGACAAATTTAGACTTCCGCCGGGAACTATGTTTATTAACGGTTATTTATTTTATTATATATGTACAATATTTGGCTGTTGTCTGTTAGAAAATTTGGAATTTCAGTGGCATTCATTATAAATGGACGAAATATAGATTTTACCGATACATGGGTGTGTCACAGATAAACTTGTTAATCTCTTGTAAATGATTATAAGTTATACAAATTATGATTTAGAGAAGCAGAATAAGAACTTACCTGTATGTCGAAAGACTAACAGAGAAGAAAACAAATGTTTTAGATCACTTTTTTATGAATTTTCATGAAAATTCGTTCGTTCGACGTGCTGATCGCGTCACTCCGCCTATACTAATGTTGCCATTTTTATAAATAATGACACCATTCTAGTTGAATGTCAGACGTAACGAAGTATTTGGTAATATTGTAAAATATTTTTATTGTGTAAACATATTTTAAATGTAATATTAAATTAGTATTGACTATAAAACTATAAGAACATATCACTATAAAGTATCAGTTTTTCTAATGTATTTTTTTAATGTGTCAATTATTTGCTATCTATTTTAATGAATGTCAAATATTTTTTGTTATGTCTACACCGGAACTTAGTTGTCAAAAGCAGTATTCTGCTATGGCTGTCGTCTTATGTTTGTTGTATCAATTTGTGTGTCAATTATCAATTAACCCTTGTTAATAATGGCCTGTTGATTATTAAAAAGCTGTGGTTGGTGCAGATAATATTGTAGTGCAGTGTAATGTGTATGTGAATCATGGCGGCCGGTGGTGAGGAGCTGTGGCGCGAGTGCGCGTCCTGGCTGACGAGATGTGGCTTGCTCCGGCACGATCACAAGGCGAATTGGGAGACTAGCACGATCCACGACCTGGCCTACACGCTGCGGGACGGCGTGCTACTGTGCAATCTACTGAACACCCTCCACCCCGGGTGCATCGACATGAAGGACGTGAACCAGAGGCCGCAGATGGCACAGGTACGTACGGAGCCGCCGCGCGACCTTCGCCCTAATTACCACTGCGCCGCCAATATCATCGCCTACTAAACATACACGCGACACGGATGTAGCTCTTCCAACATTCTTTTCTAAATTTGTAAAGTAAACCCGAAATATTTTTGGAATAGCACTCATGTTTTTATTCGCTGAGTACGGTATTGTATAAATATTGTTTTAATGTTCCTAAGTTCTAAACATCAGGCAGCTAACAGTTTTGTGTGCATTTCATACCATTTTTATATGAAGTACAGTTACTGGGGCTATTTATGTCAATGTGGCATTAATTATGCATGCATTGATGAATGGAATTATAAGGCCATTGATGTTTGTGTTGAATGTCCAATACTTATTGAATGTGTTCCGGTGTATCTGCATAGGGACTTATGAATGAAATGTGTATGAATGGATTTAGCATGGTGTGCTGTGGATTATGCATACTATACATATAGTATTAAGAATTTTGTATACTGTGTGTTTATGATTGATATAACTGTAAGAGTTTTATTGCAGAAGGAAGTAAAGCTTTGTTAGGTGGTAGAACTTTTGTAAGTTTTGACTGAGTCTTTGTGACTATCATTTCTCAGTCATGAAAGTATTCTAAATATTTAAAATTATCAGACATTGGAGAGGAGGGAGGGGGTGATAGGTACTGGAAATTTTGTTGTTGAAGTTAGATCTTTGGACGTCTTTTGCATGTAAGCTACTTTCAGCTTAGGAGCCTGTACATCCTGTTAACTGCTGGCAGCTAACAGGATGTACAGGCAGGAAGACATTCAGTAACTTTAACACTACATCTAGAAGTTAATGCTTTCGAATAAATATGCAAACAAAAACTAACTCTTCAACTTTGTAATTATAATGTAGATAAATAAGTCATTGAAACTGAATATATTTTGATGCTCAAAAGGCAAAATGGCATCTTATGCACATTGGCCACATAAATGCAATTTAAAATATTGAATGAATTAGTTTCAATTAAATTTATCTTAGCGTATAGCATATGCTATTAATAAAATTTTGTCCTTCTACCAGTTCTTATGCTTGAGGAATATCAAAGTGTTCCTTCGAACATGTCACGAGGTGTTTGAGCTGCGTGAGACAGACCTGTTTGATCCCTCTATGCTGTTTGATCTATCCAACTTCCATCGAGTGCTGTGTACCCTGGCCAAGCTCAGTCAGTGCCCAAAAGCTTTAGATAGAAATGTCAAGTAAGTGTTTGTATTTTTAAGTAGCATATCAATATGCCATAAAAAATTCAGTTTGAAGGAATAAATCTAAGTGGATCTAGGGAGGATTTAAATTATGAGGCTGAGTTTTTCATATCTATACTGTATATCTATGCTGTCTGTCTGTATTAAATGTATAGATGTCATACCTTTTAATATTAAAGCATACTAAGTAAACATATCAGAATTACATACATATTACATTACAGTGATGATGATTTCAATTATTTCTATCTACAAATTTTTATTACAACTGAGGAGTTAAAAAAGTACATTAATTCTTTGTACACAATCTATTATGAAATGTGACCTCTAGTATCATAATGTGTGGCAATTATATTTTAATTAACTGGTCTCAGGCTCATGACGTAAAACAACAACATATTGTATTTCAATGTCATATTATTTACTTTTACATATGTGTATTTTTTCAGACCATTTTCAGCACACAGGAGTCAATCAGAAGAGGACATCTATAAGGATTTGCAATCTGTGTAAGTAATTATTTATGATTATGTAATAAGTTTATTTTATTACTAGTGTATCATAGCTTAAGTTGTTATAAACGAGATATTTGCCGTTTTTGAGTGAAGGACAATTAAAATGAACAAACTTGCGGCTGAAAGATTTATTTTGGACCATTACTATTCTAGAAGTCTATTCGGAAGTTGGTTTTAAAATCCAAAGGTATACTTGACACTTTAAAATGTCAAATAGTACAACAACATCGACTTGTAGTAGCGCGAGCGTGACGCTGGCGCCGCCGCCGTACGACGCGATCGAGTGCGACGTGCACCCGGTGGCCGCGGAGGCGCCCTGGGTGCAGTTCACTATCCCCAGCGTGGCCTGCGAGGACCGCGTCGAGGAGATTTACGAGGACCTCTGCTATGTCAAGTTCACGTCAGCAATGCCGGAGGTGGCGATTTGCTTGTCACTAGCCGCTTATTTAGTAGCTCTTCATTTTGATTTTGGAACAATAAGATTATTTTATTGATCGTTATGTAATCATGCTTTTGTACATACTCGCCTTTTTGAAGGAGCTATTAGAATCAAGATATTTTTACCACTGCGTACCAGCCACATCCGTTGCTAGCAATTCTGTTTATCGCGCGTGATTCTCATTGATCAATTACGTTCGAGACATGTTTTTTTAAATATAGTTTGCGTTATTATTACTCAAACTATGAGGAAATCACACCACATGATTAGGCTTCATTGATAATATTTAAAAGCTACTTCCTCCGCTAGAAGCTGTGTCGCTATGATTACGTTTAACTTTTGATTTCACAATGCGGTTGTCTCGTATCTTTCGCGCGGGTATCTCTAGTGAGTGGGCGGCTCAAAACTAAATGGAAGTACATGGGGCAGTCTAGCTGTCTATCAAAATTGTTTTACGCCAATAAACATCTTCAGAGCGTGTCACCAATAAGGAAGTGGCCTTAATTTCACATTTGCACAACGGCTACATTTAACCATTGTACCTACGGGAAAATCAATTCTTCTCGTTTTAACAAAACACCCTATAAATCCTAGAAATGACCAATATGCGAAGGATAAGATAAAGTATCTGCAACTTCCCAGAACTTCTATCTTTCACTTGTTGTCACTTTAGGAATACGTTCGATGTTCAGTTTTATGCACTGGCGATATGTTGTAATATTGTTTGCAGTTTTGAAAGACGACTGTCTGCGCCTAGCGAAACGATTAGCCATAGATATGATTTAAAATAATTCGTTTGGACGTATTAAATATTACGTACACTTGCGCATACTCTCCATCTCATGTATTACGGCATGGTTACGACGATCATTCGCTTTTGTGTCTTTTTTCTTTAAAGTATAGGAAGATCATATAAGTCGATAGGTATTAATAAAGTAGAAACTGCCAGCGTCTAGCTGATTAGTATATTTTCTAAAGTATCGTCTTTATCAAATTGATAGCAAACATAAACCTGTTATCAGCATCAAGCGGTACAAATATCTCATCCCATTTGGAATAATTTACTATCTTATTTATTGAGTAAACATATATATTTTTTATATTTTACTATTCAGTAGTTCAGTAAAGATTATTTAAGATATGTTTTTCCTTAGCAGCAATCACAACACAAATGTTGCTGACTTTTAACGGTAGCAGTAATTTGATAATAGTATAGATTAGTCACGTATGGCTATTGATTGTGCGAGGCTGTCCGAGGACACGTATAGCGAGGCCGCTGTGGTACTACGAAACCCATATCGGCCCGTTTTAGCAATATCTTGAATTCCCTTCGGAGAAAGCCTACGACGCGGCATATCTGTATATCTGTTCTGTTTTTGTTTTTCGTTGCGTAGCGTAGTGAGCCCATACTCACGTATGCTGCATGCGTGTGCGACACTGCTGTTAAAAACTTCGTTTTCGCTCTATCAACCGTACCCTGAATATGGATAACACAAATGAGATTGCATTAACGTTTTTTTCTGACGTAGTTTGTAGTACCTCGATCAAGTATTCGTAATTCAATTGTATTGTGGTTATAAAACATAATAAAAAAGTAAAAATATTTGTTTTCTAAGAATATAATAGTGATAGGTGAAGCTCGCAAACATGTCGTCTATGTAGGCGGTCGCGTGGAGCGAAAACAGAGTTTGGTTCGCACGTAACAATGTGTGTGTGGGGCGCGTGCGCAGCGGCGGTGCGTGCGCGCCGAGCGTCGACACAGAGTACTCGAGCTACTGCGCGCGCATCCACGACGAGGAGATCTACCACGACCTGTGCGCCGTCAAGGGGACCCGGGAACTACGCGACCCGCCCGCCGCCCCGCACCAGCCGATCGCTTTCAACGCAGTACGCGATGTTTTTGGGTTTTTTTTCTTTACTTTTTTCTTTTCTATTCTTTAGTAAGCCAGAATATGAGAGCATGAATAATATTAACGTCGAAAGATCAACGTTATATATCACACAAAACTGTCGACGCGTGACCGAGTTTTTATGTTGTGTAAATTACAAAAAACAACGCTCAAAATTAAGCTTTATTGTCCCATGGAATAAGTTAAATTCGTAATTTGATTCACGTCAATCACCTGATTCAATTTCGGAGCTCTCACTGACGAGATTAATTTCATGCCTCACTTAGGAATCGAGACTCGTAAGTAAAAGTCTAGCAAAGCGTTCCGCGCATCGTCTGAATTATTCATACACTCATTATTTCTGGTACCATATTATAATTTCCGCCATGTAGTTAGAGCTAGTCCGTCTACAATGTTGACTATAGTTTCGCTTCAGAATGGTTAATGCATTTATATATTTTGAGCTCGTTAATGCTTGCATGGGCTTTATTTCGTAAATATTTTGTAGAAGACGAACAGTTTTTAACAGATTCATTTTCCAGCTGGCGACGTCGACGGCCAGCTTCGAGAAGCGCGATTACGTTATAAGAGAGCTCGTGGACACAGAATGTAATTACGTAGACGTTTTGAGCAAAATAATAAAATATTTTTTGAGGCCGCTAACGCCGTATCTGAAGCCTCAAGACATGCAAATCGTGTTCTTCGGAGTCAAGGTGAGGTTGATTTTAATTGGTCAGTACAACAGTATTACAAAGCACGTTTGCGACATTCAAATGTATTGTTATTGTTGAAGGAATTACACGATATTCACACGGGCTTGCTGCGTCAGCTTCGGGCGGCGACGGAGGGGTGTATCCCGGGGAATGGAGCCCCGCGTTTGGCCGACGTGTTCCTTGCGTGGCGGGAGAAGTTGCTGTTGTACGGGGACTACTGCTCAAATCTTACACAGGCCCAAGATACGCTTAAAGCGCTAGACGCTAGAGATAACACGTTTAATAAACAACTACAGGTAAATAATAAGTAAAATTGTACCAAAAATTGATAGAATACTTGTCTTGTAACAGTTTAATCATTACTTTTAGTAAGAGTCATCCTCGTAGTCACTATTTTCTCAGATTAAGATAAGCTTAAAGAATTGTGTTTGTAAAGTGGACCGCAAGGTGAAAGTAGCATAGATTAATTTATTGTACGAGAAAAATGAGATTTCCAAAACGATAAAAATTTGTTTTCTCTGCAGAAATGTCAAAAAGAACACAGCGACGGTCGTATACAGTTGCGGGACATACTGTCAGTTCCGATGCAAAGAATACTCAAGTACCACTTATTATTAGAAAAATTAGTCCAGGAAACACAACCGGTAAGTATTTTATAATCACGATTTATTTTTATATTTACAAATATATTTACTTCATATAATTCCTGATATACAAGCGTATAAACACCGTACTTAGACTAAAACTATTAATTTTGACCACAATTCCTTCTATTTTCTTGTATAATCATATATAAAAGTTTGTATAGTATTGCCATATGATAAAAAAAACAACGAGATTAAAATTAAACGTCTGTTAGTATGAATATCTAAAATAAATATTGACTATTTATTTAATTATTTGTGCCTTTGCTATTTTAATATATCACTATTTCTATTTACATCCTGTTTATATTTGCAATTACGTAATTTTATGGGACCTATATCTGGAATTACATAAACGATAATTTTAATTTATAACAAAGTTACAATCCAATTCTAAAGTGGTTTAATAATACAATTACAAACAATAGTATTTATGTATGATATGGTTATTAGCCATTCAGACTTTACATAATTGATGTTACATATTTGTAGAATATTTCACATAATACATCTTAAATTGACAGTTGGTATCTATTGAGAAAGTTAAATGAAACTCAAATAGTTTTTTACGCATTGTAACTCTTAAGACTGGACAAGAACGCCGCACATGTCAATAAAACGTCTATCATAAAATTGCCGATTATCGTATTATTTAAAAAATTCTTTACCACGAACCCATAGATAAATTATTCATGGTATTTACATTTTTTTTATTTATTCTGTGCTTATTTACTTGTATTTTTCCAGTGCTATATAATATAAAATTACATGGATTTATAAGCTATAGTGGTAAATAATTTATACATCTATATTCTATACTTACTAGAAATGCCTGTTGTGAACGGATTATCTAAATTCAAAATATAGGTGTAAGTTTAATGTAGAGAGGGTATGATTATGATTGCATCATAATTATAAGTAGTTTGTCCGTGGTGATAACGCGAAGGGCCTCCGTAACATCGTGATTGTAACCACAGAACCACGAGGAGTTCCGTGGGCTGGAGCGCGCCAAGGAGGCGATGGTGGACGTGGCGCAGTACATCAACGAGGTGAAGCGAGACAGCGAGGTGCTCACACTACTCGCCAAAGTTCAGGTGTGTACATGACACGTTTAAACCACTTTCCCCCTGAGTTCAATGCTAGGATAGGCATACGACACATATGGCAGTCACCCTATTTCACTCCTAGGGTATATATACGATACATTCGACAGTCACTCGAGTACACTCCTACAGTACGCATACGATACATTTGACAGTCACCCGAAATCACTCCTAGGGTACATTTACATTTGATATATTTTATAGTCACCCAAATTCACTGCTTGAGTACGCATATTGTACGTTTACAGTCACCACTAGGTATACAAAAGACGTGTTTGACAGTCATCCGAGTTCACTGCTAGGGTCAATTCCCACGTTCGTTAATGTAGTGTATTGTAAAGACGTGACCCACTTTATTGTAGGTCGAAGTTTCCTTCCGAACGTCTTAGTAAGGTTCCGTTAAGTTAACAATGACCTAATAATTGGCTCCTTTGGGCTAGAATTCGCAATCTTGGAACAGATTATGGGAGTATAAAACATCTCTGAAAAAAAAAGATTATACACGTAACAATTGCAATAATCCTAATTGAATAAGTATAGGTGATAATGAATACGCATAATCCCCTGTCGCCGGTTTTGATCTCAACCAATCAACAATCTTATTATTTTTTTTATTATAAAGGCGAAATTTTGTGAGTATGTACATATATGTATGTTTGTTACTTTTTCACGCAATATCTACTGGTAGGAAAAAGCTACAATTTGGGACGCAGATAGTTTATGACCTGAATGAGTTACTCATTAATGTAGTAAATGTGGCCGAAGCGGGCGAAGCCGTAGAAATATGCTAGTTTTGTATAAAACAATAAAATAGCCGACATGGGACGCCTGGCAGATGTGAAACATCATGTTCGTACAAGTAATATGCATAAAACTCAAGATTGCGACGGAAAGTAAATATATAGCATAATGAAAATAACGCAATCTACGAACAGTACCCCGGACTAACTCGAACTAACACCGCAGCCCGCTTAGTTTTGTTCTATACTTAACAATTCCGAAATATATAAGAGATGGCGCTAAAATAAATTGGGCGTGGCGATCGCCACACGAACAATATTTGACAATGCGAAAAATTAAGTGTCAATTACTGATATCAGTATATATTATGAGTTTTAAAAATGGTTATTTATTAACGTAAGTTGAAAATAATAATTAATTTATTTAAAAGTCCGAAAATGAAAATGTATTTTTTAACAGTTTGTCTCATGAAACTAAACGCTCCTGATTGGTCGGGTTTATGATGACGTCACTTGCTTATAAACCTTGTTTGCCAGTTGCCTGCTTGTGTTAAATTATCTTCCGAAACTGTTTTCGTCAAATCAGATTTGCCTATATTATCCATTGTTATTGTGTGATTTATTTGCAATATTTTACAAATTCTTTCAAATGGAACACTTACAGATAGTTTTTCCGGATTTTTTTAACGACGTATTTGTATATTTTGGAACTACACACCATTTTTAACTCATTTTGTCTCATAAATCACTGTTAAAATGTAAATCCAATCGCACTTTCGTTGTTTACAACATATGTATGTGAATGATAAGTGCCACATATCACAATACAGGCAAGTGACGTCACCGACCCCATTGT
Organism: Cecropterus lyciades; assembly: GCA_002930495.1. NCBI lineage: Eukaryota > Metazoa > Arthropoda > Insecta > Lepidoptera > Hesperiidae > Cecropterus > Cecropterus lyciades. Next base: position 322,941 of record MOOZ01001164.1, read on the forward strand.
AGCGCCATATTGCCAAATTAGCGTTTTGGCGGGCTATTTAAATATTGAATTTATAATTTGATACTTTTCAACAAATATGTACCAGAATTAAAAAAAAAAAAAACAACATTTACTGGGTTCCTTTACCCCTACTTAATAATATAAAACGGATTTCAAAAACTTGTCAAATAGCCTATTACGTTTACATAGATGTTTCACATAAAAAGATCCTTTTCGTTCTTATTGTGTGATACATCGGTACCAGGAGAGCATAGTGGACTGGGAGTGCGGCGCGTTGGGCGCGGGCGGCGCGGGGCTGGCGGCGTACGGGCGGCTGCTGCTCGACGGCGAGCTCAAGGTGAAGGCGCACGAGGACCAGAAGCTGCGCTCGCGGTACGTCTTCGTCTTCGACAAGCTGATGCTGCTCTGCAAGCCCGTTAAGGTGAGTGTGCAATAGAAGTAAAATGCAGTCTTACATGTATTATATTTGCAAATAAGATGGCAAACCTACCGAGTTTCTTAACGGATCTTTTATTTTAATTTTTTAGAATATTGACTGTGGCAATTATAATATTGATCGCAGCACTGCTGTTATACAGCAGGAATAGGTGTGACATCATATCCCACCTATTCTTGCTGCTGTTTGCAAAGTTACGTGAATGAAAAATTACATACAACTATAAATTAAAATGTACATTAACCGACCAGTTGCAAAAGAAATCCATACACGAAATATTTTTTTAACATATGGATAAAATT
>MOOZ01001164.1:332624-346901 GCA_002930495.1 Cecropterus lyciades
AATTTATAAGTCTATGTATCTGTGGGCACCATGCTGCGCAGTGGCGGATTGACACGTTAGCCGTGAGTAGATTAAACAATTCAAATTATTTTTGACCGCCGTGAAAAAAGTGATCGTCGTCTACATTTAATTAATCTCTGAAATTTGTTGACAAAAAAAGGTCGATAACATGTTATTGGATTTGCCACCCTTGGCGCTTACCTGCCCAGGCTGCTGGTAAATCCGCCACTGATGCTGAGCATAGAACACATGTAATTATTGCGAGCGTGAGCCAGCCGTAAATCTAACATATATGCACTGCTTTACACTAACGGTACATATGCCGAACAAAACGGCTTATAGATGTTCTGATGGCGATGTTTGCACTTATTATATTTTGATGATTGTGCTGAGTGTTGTTCTTGTAACGTGTGGTGCGTATTGGTTTGTGCGAGAAACTAAGAAATGTGATGTTGTGCCTGTAAATACTGTTGGTGTTTGTTAGTGTAAACTTCTCTTTAATGCAGTTAGGTGAACTTATTAAGGAACAAAGTATAGTTAGGGATCCGAGGAATGACTTTTTTTACGAGAATGACATGAATATGGAATGAAATCAATGCAATTTAATAATATTTTAATACGTTAGAATAACTTAGAAAAATAAATACATTATTTTAAAATTTATCTCTATTGTAATAAAAGTACAACCACGAATCCACTGGTTTTGGGATTTAAAACAATGATCAAAGTCAGGTTTTAAAACGAAAACTTGTTTAAACGCTTGTTTTGTTAAACGCTTTCTACACTCATAGTCCCCACACTAGGATTTTTTCCTGTCTCCTGTGTCGTGACATGGACATACAAAGACCCAGAACAGAAATCTAAACTCATCATTCAGATGTCTGTCTGGCTGGGGATTGAACCCGGGACCCACTGCGTGTCAGACCGGTATGGTGACCGCTCCACCACATGGGTCGTCCAAAGAAGATAATATTTCATTTCAATAATAAATTATTTTATGAAAACGTTATTAATAATACGTACGTTACTTGTGTTAGAGACAGAATAGTGACTAAATATTATTTAGGAAAAACAATTTTCTTTTCTTCAAGAGTACGGACCGCAGTCACGGTGGAACTGCGACAAATTCAGAATATACGGTGTTAAGTAATCAGGTATAATAATCACAGAGCAAACTTAAAATTTTCCTTAATCGCGTATTTTGCAGTATATGTTTCGATAAATAGCAAATAAAATCGTTATTTATATATCAAATTCGAATTATATGTAATTTCGCAGATACCTGAATATGTTTGATTCTTGACTCACTTCACCATAACACACAGTCGCAAAAATGTGATTTATTTCATTTATGAATTAATTTTTATTTACATCCGCAATAGTGGTGGTGTTCTACGGATAAATCGCGACCATGACGTTATCATAATATTTTTTAATTTGTATGATTCAGATTGAGTAATTGATTTAGTGGAATAATTGCACTATATTGTCAAATTTTACTTTATACTTATGTATGTACCATATACACTTTACTACTAAGGACTAAAACTGAAATGAATTGTTTGAATGATGAATAATTATAGACGCGATATCGGATGCCGACTTTAAGACACAGTCTTACATACAATACTTTCCTTTCTATAACGAATGTCTGATATATATGTAAAATCCTTTTAAATAAAAATTAAATATGTGTCGAAGAGATAACTCTTTCCTTTGGGACGTCGGTTAAAAATCTCTTTGTAGATTGCGCTCTCTAGAAGACAATTAATTTAATTAATGATCATATACAGAAAGGTAAAATTAAACCTTTCTTTAAGTAAAATGTTTATAACAAGAAGTTTCAACTACAACTTTCATTCGTAATACGTATGGTAAACGGACTATATCCACCTGGTACAGAAAAAAAAATGCTGGGTTGGCAAATCTCTAAAAAATTTTAACGCGACATTCTTGTGCTCAACTGAAAAAAATGAATTTAACGCTATATTGTTTTACTGTAGTATCATTTTTATGGGTCTTGTGTTATATATTTTCACAAATGTGTTCATTTATGCATGTTTGAAACTGAATATGAAAAATTACTTATATTACTTTGTGTTAACGGGCCATCCATAAATGACGTCACGGGATTTCCTGGACATTTTGACCGCCCCTTCGTCCTTGTCACAGCTGGACACATTTATGAGACACGTCCCACTCCTCTAGTGTTATGTCACATTTTGAATCTTTACACATAGAAAATATTAATTTAAAATAGCAGTTTCCAAATTATAAATGACATTATGTTTCTTACATATATTTCAAATCTGATGTCACGAAATTTAGGAGCCCTCCCCACCCCCCTTTTCACATCATCTCACACGCTTATTGACCCCCTCCTCCCCCTTATAGTGTGACGTTATTTATGACCCCTAACATGCATTAAATGTGGATACATCACGCATTCTGAATTGAAAAAATAGTTAAATAATGTTATTTCATTAGCTTTAATAATATATAATTTACAACAACAATCAATTTTAATAAATAGTTTCAATTTTACATTTAATTGTTATGCTGAATATTTTACAATTAAATCCGTCGTTTTATATTTGATTGAAAAGTGATATTAAGTGCCAAAAGCATAGTTTGCACTTGTTAATATATTTTATAGCTGAGTGATTATGATTAATATGATCTTATAAATAACTTTTATATAAATCTCAAAATGGAATATTAATTGAACATATTAAATAATGTAATATAACAAAAGAGTAATTCTACTTGAGAATATGCTCGAGCGAATTTACAATGAATTTTATTTATATACGTTATTAAAATATAAACACGCACTTTTTGTTTGACGTTTTACACTGTCTCGAGTGGCACAATTTTTTTCTAGATCTGGTTTAAAGATAATACATCTATATTGTGATTAATGATTATTTTTAATATTAAATTGTAGAAATAATCAGACTAAACTTTATCCCTTTTTGTAAAGATATTTAATTATTTTCAGTACAACAACGATTTATTAACACATAAGACGAGATGTAGTAACTCGAAAAAGCCAATGAACACCAAGGAAACAGAATTCCTAATGTTAATCATAATTTGATCGGGACGTAATGTAATTTCAAGAATGAATCGTACTATAAATATAGATATTATAAATAAGAAATCTGTGTCTTATTTAGTGGAAATGTAATGATATTATTGTATATATGTAAATGTGAAGAGTATATCATTGATAGAGAGATTTCAACAACTACGTATTTTTATAGTCCAGTGTTAGTTATTCATTCAGATAATAACAATCGTTATCAGTATTTGTATTAATCATATATATATATATAGTATGATAGATTTTAAAAATGTATTTTGACTTACGATGCTTACATTCTTATTAATAGCCGTTAAGACTATACGAGATAATATTATACTAATATGTACCTTACCATGTCTGGTATAACACTTGATTTTCGTTTTTGAGTTTATTACGTTTCTTCAAAATAATCTTTCTTACATTTTCGCCCATACATTGCAATGTACATTAAAATGTTGATCAAAGACGTAAACGGTGATTGTGTTGAGGAAACGTAATAAATTCTTACTAAGCGCACTGTTACACCTGTGCTCACTTGTACACAGTAAGATTTTACATACTAAAAAAACATGATAAATATCCTTGTCAAACATAAAGTAAACGAGATTGATGTTGTCATATCTTAATAGAAATCTGAATACATGTTAGTATAACACTTGTAAATAAACTTTGAAATGAGGATTTTGGAGGTGTGCCTATATAATTTGTGATTTTATCTTATTACTTCTTTAAAGTCACTTTGTATCCGCAGAACTTTTTCTTTATGGATCGTGTTCAGTTTCAAAATTTCATGTTGCTTTGTATTTCAAAAAATATTTCACCTCCATAATTCTCAATTAAGACATTCATAGTGCCACTTAAATATGTAATTAAATATAAATAAACAAAATCTTAGCGGTTTAACTAATATTTATGTAACCCTCGCTTTACATAGTGTTGTGAAGAGAAGACAAAATTATATGCAAATTAATAAATATATGTATGGAATATTGTTGAAACTATCGCATATATGTATATGCATACTATGTGTGTGATGTTGTTCAAGATGGACTCCGAAAGTTTTTACTACGAGAGATTAATGGTATAAACATAATGGATATGCCATGTATTGAAGATAGATAATATGATTGTTGTGTAATGAAGATATATATTTTTATTACTATTCGATCGAGGCAGTTCGGGAAAATATTGAATCTTTTATCGCGTTCCTCATCATGAAAAAAAAATAAAAATGGACCTCTTGCACACCAGAGCAAGGTTTCATTCCTTATTGTGATGACGTCATTTCTAACGACCGTATAAGTGAAATAACTAAAGCTTATCACGCGGTCATTCCTTTCAATAAGTGGAACGCAACAGCGTATGATGACAATGGAAATACAAATATATCTAGATAGATGTTGTATGTCGATATCAAAGTATTGTAATGTTATGTCTATATATATTATAAGTTATGTTAAGATGGGGCGCACATTAGCAAAATTGCATTTATGTCTCTTTACTCTCAGACTAAAGCTTTCTATTTTATTTTGCAAGTAAATGGCTTTAAAATAACACAACTTGTGTTGCGGTTGTAAGGAGTACCGTCACATTTAGAATTTTTTTCTGTCTCTCTAGGAGCTCACTAATATCTGTATAACTCAGACATATGTTGTTTTCACTCACAAATGATATGCGGACTGCGAGCGACCACTATAGGTCGCTCGCAGTTCGCATAAGCTTACAGTGCGAAAATAAGCTCTCTATAGCCTTGTATATCATATGTGAACCCTTTCGGTCAAATCATTGACTATTGTTTTTTACCCTTTTAGATGAATTGTTTTGTTGTATCTAAAATTTAAAATATTGTGATAGAAAAAAAATAAAACCAAGACAGTGAGCGTTTAAATAAGGGGAAAATCACAGTTTTACATTACGGACGCGAGCTTGCGGCGTGACAAGAATATGGCAACCCAATCTGTCCATATAACATATTGCCGCGCACTAAGATGGCCACTAGGTCAAAGTCACCTGTCATTCTTAAATGGCCATCACATTCAATGTTTTCTCATTATTTGTGTCAATCGAGCACTCGATCGTTTTTTGTGTAGAAATTATTGGTTATTCGTATGAATCGTATTGAATTAAATTACGTAATTGTAAAAAGATAAACTTTTCATGTAATGAGATTGCTCCAATATTAATGTTAAAAAAAAACAATTACTGAAATATCGACTCATCAGGGCTTAAATGGTGTAAAGGACAAGCGACACAGTTTTAAACTTTTCGTATTGTATGATACAGTTTTAACTGGCTTTATTCTCAACTGTTTTTACCATTTCTGAGCCCAGGTGTATCGATATTTTCATTCTGCATGTATTACATTTAGACCAGCCGTTGGTATTTAAATACTCAAAATTTCGGTACAATTTTGTAAAATATACATTCGTATATTTTACGAAGTTATATCAGTTACAATGGCGATGCGACTATCAGGCCTAATATTATCACAAGTGCCAAAATTACATCTTTTGTTTTTAGATCAGAATATAACTGTATGGTCTCTTTCTTTACATCATTTATAATTTATATGTTCATTGTTTTGTCGTATAAATGTATCTGTCATCGAATATGGTAACTTTTATAAAGCTAGATAATTATTATGGCCATATCTTTAAAATAGTGTTCTTCAATAATATGAGGAACATGTCGTAAATGACTAAAGCTTTTAATGTTGTAAATATGTATACAATAAATAATGATAATAGAAACGCCCTAAACTGAACAATATTTTCTGAAGTCTTCCATGCTTGAAATGCCTAATCAAAGTCTAGATATTATTTTTTAATTGAAATATTTAGCAATAGTGAACTTGTAATCTTTATTTAACTTATAAAATAAAACTTAATACATACCGAATAAATGGAAACTGTAAGATATACCAGTTTTAAAACATACTGTGTAAATTCCTTACAATGGACATGAACTTAGTATTTTATTATTTTATAACCTATAGAGATGAAAATAAAAAATAATCATTTAATTTATAAACCATAATAAAAAGTGGCTAAGATCCTATTTGTAATGAGTTTACGCACTATGTTTTTATTTTTAATACATAATCGCGCTCCTGCAAGGGTACCTTGTGCCCCACCACAATAAACTAGACGATTGATGTTACGTTTAAGGATGATTCATAACTATAGGCTAAAAAGTAGTGCAGTAATTATATTCTTCCAACAATTACGTCGATTATAACTTACAATGGTATTTCTACGGCCGTAAGAGAACTCTGTTTTATGGTGATATTATAGTATATTTGGAAATTAGTAGTTGTTATTTTGGCAACATGCACATGTGTAATCATTCACTTTAATTAAAGATGAATTTTGTCTCTATGAAATATATACCTGACTAGTCTGAATCATCCTTTCTTTAACGTTTTATTAAATATAGGAACTATTAATGTACAAATTGTATTGTACTGTAATTGGTTTTAATGTATTTTGAATTGATGCACCAGATATTCCTTTCATTTTATATTTTGTGTCATTAGCACGCACGACGTGATGGTGCTAGCATACATTTTTGTGTTCATTAATTTCCTATGCTTATGTAGTACGCAAGCATGTCTGGGGAAGTTATAGTCGAAATGTATTTTGATATTATTTATGTTCACGTTTGTAAATATGTTATACAGAAATTGCATATCTCATTGTTCTGTAGTTAGGTAATATTTAACTCCTACAATAAATACACAGTTGGAGTTTATGCTTTTGTTTTATTTCTTAAATATCTTTATAAACAGTCTCATTAACAGTTAACAGTGTGTATAAAATGCTCTTTTAATAATAAATTATATTTTATATTGTGCAATCAATAAATTTTGATAACATTTCACGCCCCTGCTATCAGTAAATGCACAGCACTGGGGCTTAAATTTTTTCCATAAATTTAGAAATAATATTTCTTGCTAGATTTGCTTCAGAAGTTAAATAACAATAATAAATAATATTTAAATACAATTGATTCTATTTTGAAAACAGATATACATAAATAAAGGCGATGATTTAATATATCGTTTTATATTTAGTATTATTAGCTTTAAAAAGTCTGCGTCTATCCTTAAAATTTAATCACTTAAGTTGAGGCGTGCTACTACCCAGGTACGTATACAGGTCAGCGACGGTTGACTTAATAAGTTTAGCGGGAATAGTAGGCCTGTTGAGACGCTTATAGGCGGCGTAGCGGTGGCAGCCACCGAAACTGTAGTAATAGTTGCCGCCCTCAGTGCCCTGAATCCAGAGAACATCTATCGGAGGAACGTTGCCGGAATCTTCTTCTTTCTAGACAATAATCATGTTACTTATATAAGGTCAGTGTTTATTTAACTTTACTAAAATGACATTTTATAATTAAATCTACAATATATTCGTGTAATTATACATTTTAAGTTGTACCTACACAACGCAAACCGTGATGTGAATTAATTTTGCACATAATAATTCCTTTGAAGAAAAAAATACCTAATCCATTCAATGTAAACAACATTTGACCATTTGCAAAGTCTCATAATACTTAGGTAGATACCTACTTATTTGCAAATCAATTTACGTTTCCCCTCAAACTTTGAATATTTATTTAGTTGTATGTTAAGTGAGTATAGGAATTTAGATATCTACCTAGTATTATATGCTTGCCGTCTAACTGTTCCACTGCCGGGCAAGCGCGAATTGGTTTATCTTCGTCGTTTAAGCATGTGAAAATTTACATTTAATACGCGAGTAAGTTTTTTAAACTCGAAGTCAGTGCCAGGTAACTTAAACCTCATGACCCCCAATTGAAACACAGGCTTTAAATGTTTTTAAATCACCGAGATATATTTTATATGCTCGCTGTTGAGGGAAGAGATATGGATCGCGTCCATTTACCATCAGGTTAGTGCAGCAGGCACCACTTCACACTCTAATTTAACACAAACTCAAAGTGGGATGGCTAGTATTACTTACCTGAATAGTGTCCATGAGGGACTGCACCTTTGCCTCATCCAAATCTGGCATGAGCGGTCGTATAATGACGGCCATGGGAATGTCGTGGACATCCTCCTTGTACGTACTGTGGATACTCGTCATGCTTGCAGCTACGACGAAATTTAACCATAGGAAATTATTAATCATCTTGTAACGGTAAAAATAATTCATAATTCTGAACAAACTCCACTTAGACACCAGTTTTAGATTCTTATAAAACGAAGAGTGAAAAGACAATTAAAATTATAATGTAAGTACAACGGGCTTTATATGACTCATTGAAGATGACGATACAATTTTCCTGAAATAGTTAATATTCCGCATTCGACTCTTGAATGCCTTATTTTGCTTTAAAGTTCAAGATATATAAGAAACGTTTTTCACGTTGTTATCAATAAGCATTGGACGTAGAAATTATTATTGGTATATCTCAATTTAGCAATGTATCAAAAATAAATAATTTATACAACTTATGAACTTGTTATCATACTGATAATAGCGATGCCTACTTAAGTGATAAGACGACTTTTAGTGCATTTTATGAATACATGTTTTAAGACTTGCGAGTTGCATCTTCTATAAATTATTTAAACTTAAGTAACATTTGGGTGATATGGTGTGGCATAAAAAGTATTCTCAAGACCTCAAGTATTTATTTCTTTTTCTTGGAGACGAATGTTATCTGGGGTAGAACACAGGTGCCCATGGGCGGCTGTGTCCATTTACTATTGGGTGGAATGCACGCTCGTTTGCTACTTCTATAATATAAAAAAAATAATGTAAATGTAATTAAATTATTGTTCCTTGTATTGACGTACAAGTTGTCCTCCTCGTACAAGTCGTGTCCTTCCATAGTAAGAGGGATATAAGCCCTTATATATCGTCAACGTTGGACCACTTGGTTATTGGCGAATTGGTATTGGAAAGATTTGTTATTTAATCATCATACATCACTTTTTTGAATAAAGTTAATCTACCTAATATTATTCTTCAAAATCTTAAATTGTCTATCTAACAAGATTCGTTATTTGATATTTAACATGCCGGTTGATAACATATAATACACTAATGGTAAGTCTTTGGTAAATGATGATTATAAATCGAAAGTTGAACTTGTTGAATATAAGTTTAAATAATTAAAGTAGACAACTAATTTATATTACAGAGATGTTGCCTTAATTCCCAGAACTTTCTAAGCATTAGTAAGCGTTGTGTAATTTTATTGAAACTCATAAAAACATAGAATCCTCATTACAGTTGCGTGGCAGCAAGTGTAGATTAAATTTTATTCAATAAAACTTACAGTTCCTTATTACGGATGACTTGTTTGCGATGTCAACTATTGCCTTTAACATAACCAAGAAGTAACGCGACTTCCCCACCCAAGTGATCTGACAGCACTGGCGCGAACTTCAATGTGTAACGTCTAACAGGCAATAGGTACTCGAAAAGTGATCTAATATGACGCCTGCAAACTACCGGCTCACCGGCGAAGGTCACGTTGGCTTTGATAAAAATATACACAAACAAGGTGAACGCATATTTGTACACAGAAGTTATGGCAAGATGTATAAACGGACACGGTCGCCATATTAGAAAATTATATTATCATACAATCGGCCATCACAGTTACTAGATTGCTGATTTAATTAAATTTGTATAGAGTTTGATATTTAGAGTACTTAAAGCCTTATTATACCGGGTTCGAATACAGACAAGAACATCAGACTACTAGCCAACTCGGAAACTTCACGGAGTGGTGTAATATTGGGAATGTTCAGCAGTGGATTCTAAGACAATTAGCTAAATAAGTCACGAAAAATTATCATTAAGCAAGTTTGTTTCGTTTCGTTGTATCATAATCATAATAAACCTATCAATTGTTTATCGCCGATTTAATACGAAGATTATTTATGTAATATTTTATCATGACTTATTGATTATGATTATAAGAATACCACACAGACAGTAGATTACTATTTATTAAAACCGGTATAAAAACTATAAAATTGACAGTTAATTTAATAAAACACCATTTAACTACACAAAAATGTATTTATTTAATCTGATGGTCGCAATAACATTGAACTCGTCGTCGTATACATGGTTCACGCCGCCGCTCGCTTCGTATTTAGTACAATTACATTTATATTTAAAACATTACTATGATTATCGTATAAACATGCAGTATACACATAAAGGAGGGTGCACCCGCGCGACCGCGGCGTGATTCAAATTAATGTTCCACAGTAATTTTTAACATTCTCTATTAAATTTTTCGTTAATTTTTCTCGTATACTGTTTCAGATATTTTGATTAAGAACACATCAACTTAACACTAGCAATATTCTTCATATCCAAACTATCACTAAGTGGAACTAATAGTACATCAATATAATCGTATGTTTAGTAGATCTGCCCGTCTCCTGGATAAACACGACAAAAATTATATAAATCATTAACATTAACTTATGAATACACGATAAAATAAACTTTGTGCTACAAATATTTTAGCACCACGTAAAATATAATCCATTTTTTGTCCTGATTCACAACACTTAAATATCAAATGGATGGGAAACGAATACATGATTATGTGAATCACACAGGCTAAAATCTAACAATTCATAATTTCGACCTCACAGAGCAGATTTATTCGTGTGCGCGTAACACAACCGTCTCTAATAAACATTAAAATTGCACACAAGTTACAGTAGAGCGCGCGGGGCCTGCTCGCGGCGCTACACCCGCCATTACTCGATAAATATTATAAAAATTACCAATGGTACTATGATTGTTACTCTATTATCGCTTTAAACCATCAGACCTAAACTAGTTTATAGGTGGTGACCAGTTTATATTACCTTCTTCTGGTACTAAACGAAGTAGTGTGTATTCGAAGTTAGCAGGAATTGTATTGAAGAGTATTTGTCGACGTTTATTGATCTCGTCACGACGGTTATTGAAGCGAGAATCGAGTAAGTTTAATATAATATTATATATTCTGGACACTTAATTGATAACTAATATATTGTGCAGCCGAGTTAGCGCCGGTGAACAGGAAGCCCGCGAGAGCCACGTCCAACACTATTCAGCTCAAAATATCTGAATGCTTAAAATTACATTACACTTAACTAGTTCAGCTTACGACTATCGTATAATTATATCCACCATAGAGTAAAGATTATTTAGTGAACGTTTAGAAACACGAGATCCCGCCACTTGATGTCATAACACTAATACTGCCAAATAATTACTTTAGATACAGGACAAATTTAAAAACATCACTGGTTTGTAAGAAAAAAATAATACTTGGGAGCTGCCGCGTCGAATAATCGAATATAAATAATAATTATTATGATTAATAAATCGATAATAAAAATAAATACTGGGCACCAGTCATATAAATCGCAGATAATAATACAATAAAGGAAACGATCATCAAAATTCGCGCTAGGATGTGTGGGATAGTACGCAGGTCCTATGTGCTAAGGCAAGGCGCGGGCCACCGGCTACCTACGAACGCTTTTAATGTAAATGGCAATCCTGTGGAAGCTGCACAGTTATCCATCCAGCCTGGAACAGAAACGAAAACTATTATTATAATCTCTATGTTTTAATAGAGTGATCGCAACAGATTGCGATCGCAATAGGTCTAGCACAATGGTTGGTGCTACAAACCAACAAGTTAAATCGATTGAAATATATTTAAAAGTTGATTTTTAAATTTTTTAACTTTTCTTTTTTTGCTTTTTTTTAATCATCACATATTTTTTATAAAAATATGTGTTGGTAATATGCAGTAAGAATATCAATTTTATTTAAGTACGATTCCCTCACAGGGATATCCCGTGCAATCATCAAAATATTCATCTAGCTAAATAGTCATATCGCTCGTACCTAGGGCGAGAGGTCCTGGTGCATGGGGTCGTAGCCCATGGAGCCGTCGTAGCCGGGCTGCGGCTGGTCGTAGGGCGGCGCGGGCAGCGAGTAGCCCATGGAGTCCTGCGTGGGCGCCGGCGACATCATGGGCGTGGCCGTGCCCGACGCCGCGCCCAGCGAGTACGGCGACGCGCCTGCCGCTGTCGCACATAAACCCATAAAGGAAGGACTGCTCCTTGAGGAACCGGTGCGCGCCAAAACCACACGGCTGCCCAGTCGCACGCCCTTACGTCGCTTGCGCGACCGATTATGTGAGCTACCGTTTGATCTGTCGATGCTACCGGATTTTCTACACCTTGACTCTTTTCATCCCGTTTGAACGAACGATACACTAACCCACACATCTTAAGTGCAGGTTTTGACTTGGATGAATGAAACGCGCATATGCGTACGCACCGCGCCTACTTCTGTGGTTCGATACATCGGGCTGTGGATTTATACATCAGAATGTCGAGATCTTGAGGGATACAGGAAATAAGAGAGAGGAGAGAAAGTTACAAAAGTAAAAGGAAAACCTACCGAAATATTTAATAACTTATACTACCTACTTTTTAACAGCATGAAAGTACATATTTCAATTTACCACTTATATTTTTAGCAAAAATATTCAATGAGTATCATAATTACACATAAATTTCTATTATTAATCGAAATAAAAGAGTACAAAGTATTTCTTTCTGAGCATAATACCAAATACTTTTAAATTCCAAATCCTATCATACTGATGTTAATAGAATGTATTGTCGGGAGATGGTGTGGAATTATAATTGAAATAATTACCAGCAGCTTTCTTAGCGGCGTACAGGTTGGCCTCCTCTTGAGCCTTACCAATGTTCTTCTTGTAGCGGATGCGCTTGTTGCCGAACCAGTTAGACACCTGGAAACAAAAGTATGTTTTATACAACATATTTGAAATGTACAAATTGAATTTGAAATTTTTAATATATCTAATTTCTCATTCTTGCATTTTAGCCATGACGTTTTGCTTCCCATGGATTATTTACACAAAAGGCTTTACTAATCATTTTCATCTTCACTGTTGCAGACTTTAGAGAGCTGAAAAATTCGTATCGCTAACTATACGCATGCATTGAGAAAATATAATCAGTCATTTTTCAAATTGCAAGGTAACTAATGTTACCAAGTACCTCAGAGATACCGATGTTAAAGCCGGATCTCCATTTAGCGCACCGCGGACAGTGTAGCGAGCAGTACCTGCGACACGGTAATGCCGCACTTGCGGGCCATCTCCTCCTTCACCTCCTCGCTGGGGTAGGGGTTGGCGAGGTGCGAGTAGAAGTACTCATTGAGGAGATCCAACGCTCGCTTGCTGAAGTTGCGTCGCTTACGCCTCGCGTCGAGAAAGCTGCGGCAAACACCCGGTGGCGTTAGTGCGTTACCTGTGAGACGGTGATGCCACACTTGCGCGCCAGCTCCTCCTTGGCCTCCTCGCTCGGATACGGGTTGGAGAGGTGCGAGTAGAAGTACTCGTTCAGGATCTCCGAGGCCTGCTTGCTGAAGTTGCGGCGCTTTCGGCGCGCGTCCAGGAAACTGCAAGCGGTAATCGATCGGGTGTTTGTTTGTTTGTTATTTCTTCATCTTTATTGTTTTTGTATGAGGCCGAGGTTGAGCTGGTCACAAGAGCCATGTTCAAACAATACCCATTACAAAATTAAGATGAATAACTTGTAACATTAATAAGACGCGTATTTGTATATGAATGTTTGTAAAGAATTAATCTCTATTGATCAACTTACCGCGAGCGCAGTATCATGACGGCCTCACAGGTAGACTGCTTGAGCTGCATCTGGATGGAGCTGAACTTCTTGTGGATGATCTGAACCATACGCTCGATTTCCTGCCCATGACATCCATACTATTTAGTATCGTTGTTAAAGACAGTAGATAGGCATGAAGCAGAGTATGTAGCTATTTGAATGACAAGCATTTTAATCTACCATAGAAAAGGTTTTAAATATAGGCTAAAATTTAATAAGATTTTTATCTTGTACGATATCTCCAATTCCCACCAAATTATGATCACGCAAGCTAAGTGATCTTTTAATGTTATATGGAAATGTACATTATACCGCATTTACACTGCGAGTAGCGAGAAAACTGCGAGTCCACACATGAGACAAACATTGAAAAGCTCGTTCGTCAAACGTTTCGCCGGTCGTAGCGCTCGCGTTGAGGTCGGATTATTGGCTCGCGTCAAAGGGATCGAGCAAAAGGAGG
>MOOZ01001164.1:358730-391079 GCA_002930495.1 Cecropterus lyciades
TTCTCACTGGCTGAAAAAAGATGGCCGCGAATTAATAAAATTATTGTTAGTGACCGCAAATTATTAAAGCCATAAAATAATTTTAAATAATAAATCTCACTGGCTGAAAGGCAAGAAGCCAACGCTTTAAGGGCAATATTTACAAAATCGTTTTCTCTTGGCTTGTCAGTCATTGTGATTTTATTTCAAGTTTGTTGTAATTTTTTATTTTTATATTTAAATGCTTCATTATTATTAATGAAATGTGATACGACTAACTAAAAGAAACTCATATGTTATGATATAAGTTTTATGTAAAATAATTAAAATGAAAATAAAAAAACGAGAAGTTATTGATAGTGAGGTTTGTTATTGTGTATATTTATAATTTCACACACCAAAACAAATTAATAATTCCTTTAGCATCATGAATTTATTATTCATATCGTTTCATACTGAATTTGTTTTATACGTAATTGTAGCAAGTAAATTTCTTTGTTTTTTAGGGGCGTGCAATGATTGCTAGGGTTTTTCATTTTTTGCGGGACGAGTATGATTTCATGAAAACACATAATGTAGAAAATTCCGACCTGAGTCCCTTAGCTAACATCAGGAGACGCACGGCTGAAGCGACAGGAGTCAGCGAAAGAACTGTGTCTAGAATTTTAAAGGAAGAAAAAGAATTGCCCCTAACATCTTACAAATTTGTTTCACCAATGTCCAAACGCCGGAGACGTGCTGCCAAGGTCGATGTTGACGATCTCACTGTCAATCTCATGCATTCCATTATACAAAATTATCAGATTGAGCACAATGAAAGTCCAACATTGACAAAACTACAATCAATATTCAGAGAAAAGTTTCAGTTCACTGGCTGTTTGAATACACTTCGCAATTTACTTATCAAACTTGGCTACAAATGGTCTAGGTCAGCTAATAACAAATGGACTTTGAAAAACACTAAAGAGCCAAAACACAAAGCACCTAGTAAAAATATTGACATTCCAATGTAAGAAAAAAATTAACTTAATGTTATTATATTGTTAAATCAACACCTTACCCAGTATTTGCAAATAATGTATATTTGCCCAGAACGCATCATAATTTTTCATATGAATTAAAGTTGCAAACATGCTTATAGTCTGTCTGTATCGTAAATAGTCACTGCTGCCCAAAGAAATCTAGAATCAACCTTATATACAAATACTTGAGCCTTATGTGTAATTGGTCACCATTCTGTTACTGCCTCTTAGACCAAGTTCTATGTATATATTTCTTATATAACCTTAAACACTGTAGAGACACAAATAGTTACACGATACAAGTGCAGTGTGCATTGTCAGCAATGGTGATCGCATTTCTCTAAGTGTGAGAATGTTATGTCCCTAGTCTGTTCCCCACCCTTGAGACAAAAATATAACATCATGTTTCATTTAAATTCCATCATTTATCAAGAGGTGTGTGGGCAACAACAGACCTTCAATAATTTACCCCTTACAACACCATTTAACCAAGAAACTTGACATTGCTATTTATGAGGCATAATAGCATTGGTACTGCAATTTAATTAACAATTCTGCCATTATTCTATGTAGACTTATTTAACTACTTCAGGTCGGGGGTTGCAACTTGATTAATTCTTAAGATCTTCTAAGTTGTATAATTTGAATCTTCACTAAGTACTAATTGCATACATCTTCATACCTTTTATATTAATTTTTAGCATTTAATTGAATATCAGACAATAAAACAATTTTCTTACCTTTATCTTATTGGGTAAAATGAAAAAATATATACTTTTTGTACATTGCATTAATTGATTGGTTTAATCCACGGGTTCCCAAAATGTGCACAGTGGACAGTAAAGAAGGGCACCGTAAGTCACTTTGATTTGACTGAGAAGTTATTTTACTTATTGAATTTTTGTTTATCTTACTTTCTGTTTCAATTCTAAATTGTCATAAATATAATAATAAACCCAAATTTCATACTGAGGTTGTTTTAATGTTTGTGCCTGTCTGCTAACACTGTATTGTAGATACTTGTGGTGCGCCATGACAAAATACAAAACTCGCAAGTGCGCCAGCGGCTGTAAAAGATTGGGACCCCTGGCTTAATCAATTAGTTGCTTGGTTACCCCTATTTTAAACTTTAAGCATTGGTCAAAAACGGTTTGTTATTCTTTCATAACAAATTAAAGAGTTAATTCTTGAATATAATACATCATTGGAAAATAATTTTATGCTGATTTTAAGCTTTCATAATTGCAAATGTTATAAGTTTGATTATAATGTGTATTAATAATATCAAACTTAAAATTTTCCTTAACAAATGATAACATGAACAATGCTTTGATATATTTTTATTGGTGTTATCATACCGAGTCTCTTTGGTGGCAGTCCATAATTCATAGTGTAATGAAATGATAAAATTTACATCTTTGTACAATTCAATACAAAGCTTCCAAAGATCCCTTGCAAACAGGTGCAGTTGTACAAATGTGCATAGTGGTAATAAGTGTTGAAAATAATCAGGCATAAAATATATGACATAAGACCATAGCAATTTGGAAAGGTAATGAATAAAACAATATCAGTACTATTTTTAATTTAATGCGGTTTTAGTATGTAAGGTATTATAAGGAAATTAGAAAATAAATATATCTTTACAAAGTTTTATGTTTTTTATTTTCTGAAACCTTAATTAAATTTCATACAGACAAAAGTAAAAAAAACATATTTACATGATACATACTCACAACATCCTTGCAATAATCTAATAAAGTAGGATCTTAAATTTTTTAAACTTTTAAATACAATATATAGTAATGTGAGATTTATGTATGAGGACCACATATACCTTTAACTGTGACCTCTTGCAGGATAGTGGTAGAAATGAAGGTTTACAATCCAAAGACTGTTGTCTTTGAACTAAGACGAAAACAACAAACTTAAAATTCCAAGAACTGCATATTATGTATGTCGACAACTAATTCGTATATTATGAATATTCTTTTAAGGTTTATTATATTCTAAGTTTACATATCTCAACAATGCAATAATAAGAAAAACAGTCAGAGACCCTTACATTATTATTTCTTCTTTAAGAACTAAGACAAAAACTGTTTATTGATAATAGAGCTCCAGATTCATTCCATCATGAATCTCATCTGAAGATATGCTAAGGAAAAATTACATTGCATTAATAATATTTTCTATGCAAAGTGGTAAAACAAGTATAATTAGACTAGGATGGTTACACCGCTACACCTATTTCTAGTGTGAAGCATTTCTTGCATATTCATGAGACAACCATCTTAGGTTTCATAAGAAGCAATGCATCTCATCTAAATCAAACGATTTATGATAGAATCCCTGTTCCATATGAGGTTTCTTACAAATGTCCATAGACAAGTGGCTACTTAACATCAGATGTTTATAATAACGGAAAATTTGTTTGCTGGTTCAATTTTATGAAAACTATGACTCTATGCTTTAGATTGCCAATTGCATAGTTATATGGTACGTAGCTCGCTGAGTAATGATAGTTATATCATATAGATAGAGATTAGTTCATAGTTAACCTTTTCCTTGGGGCTCAAATTACTTTTATGAAAGTGAAAATCAATAAGAATTGAAAATGGAATATAGAGACAAATTTCACAACAAAGCAATGTTTAAAATATTCAAAAGGATACAATCGGACAGCTTGATGTGATCTTTGAAGACGGTGTACCATTTTTTCAGCACTATTTTATCATATCGCGTGCCGGTTTGTGCGGCTATCAACTTTTTGAGGTCGCCCACGGTGTCGTCGGGGTTACACTTAACTCGTACCTTCTTTCCAAGACGGTCATTGCAGGTTACTTCGAGCATATTGTTTACAGAAACCACTAGTAGTTGTCTTCTTTGACTAGAACAACAATGATAACTAGCATTAAACACAACTTATCAACATATACAATCGGCGAATATGTATATATGGTTAGTAAAAATTTTTGTACTTGAACCTGAATACCTGATATTCAAGTAACAAACAATAAATGTGAAATAAAGTAGCGATTAATGAAAGGATTTTGATTATGATTTTAACTTCAATGACAATGACAACTTATGTCAAAACCAAATTAAATGCCGATATTTTGAGACTACACTATTCCTTTAGTTTATTATTGTTATATTTTTTGTTATTACAACGTTTAACGGAAAATGTTTATCTATATTAATTATAATAATTAATATATATTAATTTTTAATAATTATCAAGTATATTATTTTCTAATTCTGAACGCTTCCCTTAATCATTATCATTACAGAATACACATTTCAAAGTGTATTCACTAATTTTAATAAAAACATCCGATTCAACTCCAAAACTTTTAGTTATTTAAATATATTGTACAATACGCTAGCGAACAAAATTAATTATTTTTTTGTACAATAAATTAATTTCAGTTTATACGGCACCTAATAGTTGCTGTATCATAAAACAAATAATCAATGTGTCTTATTTGAACAGGAAGTATATCCGACTGTCCACACGTCACTTGACGAAGTTAGACGAGTTTGACGACAGTGAAATTTCATTTCGGTGATAGTATTTAGGAACATTTTGTGAAAAAAATGCAAATTCCAAATGAATATGTGTCCACCGCCGAAGATATTGCAGATCAGGTAAATGGCCTTTAGATTATATTTGATCGTAATTCCGTAAATACATTGAAAACTTTGATATTCAACATGTACTTTGGATAGGTTCTGTCACGTCACCGAACTTTACTTCTTGTTGGCGCTTCTTGCGATTTATTAAGAAATATATTTAAACACTGACTGACACTTACAATGAGATCGATGCCAATTGAATAAATTTACTGGTTACGTGTCATAATTTAATAGTTTCATGTTTGATCTGTACACTACGTAGGTCTTAATCTTAATCTTGGGGTATATTTTAGATACAGATGTTATCATACATAAAGTATAATAACTCCCAGTATTATTTTGCTATATAAATTGCCAAATCGGGAACTGTAAAATTCATGGTTTATATTTTACCAAATTAACTCATGATTTATTCAATATATATTATACCATAACACAACCTTACTTTTATAACTTATACATGAATACTTTCGATCTGATATACTCCGATAACCAAGCAGAATGTGAGTAAGATTATATTAAGTTTTATCATTGACTCTGTATATTATAATTAATTCATTTTATTATAATTAGGAAATTACTTTGGGTTTAATATGTCTCCGTGATAAGATTATTATTTGCTTACATAATTAAATAAAATTATTATGATTGTTGGAACTCAGACATATGACGGAGTCTAAGAAAACATGCAGCTGTTCAATAAATAAATCATACAAAAATTAAAATCAGTAAAAAATATAATCGGTTCAATTTGATATATTCCCATATTAATGTATTTCTATGATTCACTTTTTATGATTCGTAAAAAGATAAAAAATGTTGTACTAAAATTAATTGTTTATTGTAAGTGTTGAACTCGTGAATTAATGTGGTGATCGTAAATAATAATTTTGCTGCCCCTGAATTCTGTAAGCAAATTCATATAGAACAATGGATCTGTCTGAATTCAAGCATAGATGTGCCAATGCCTGAGGACTAAAATGATTGCTGGCAACTGATACTGATCTGCCAATTATAACCCTTCCATTTTAACACAAGAATTGCTTTAAGTGGTATGACCAGATAGGTACTTGTCGTTTCTGGTCAAACCACACTTGTTCTATCACTTTGCGTTATTGTAGCACATTGTATTGTCTATTCTATAAAAGAATCCAGCTTTAACTCATACATAGGCATTTCTTTTAATCGTCGAATCTGGCATGCAATAGCCTTTTAAAATATAAATATGCATACGAGTATGTAAATTTTATTGTTGATGACTTCTTGTGCACCATCAAACTAGTATCTTGAAGGCCGTTGTCTAAACTTTGCTATACTGTGCAACTATATTACCACTTATACATTAATTATTTATCATTATGAAGTAATTTTAGAGGAAATTATATTTTGGAAAGTTGTTTATATGTAAGTTAATACTGCGAGAATTAATGTGCATAAAGATAAGGCACCATTTAAATGCTTAAAGAAATCATGATTTTCATAAAACTTGTCTTAAAATCATGTTGGTGTAAAGGCATATGAATTTTGAAAAAATGAAAAGAAGGAATGTTAATGTAAGCGAGTAAATTTTAACATGAAGTAGTATTTTGATGAGAACCGTTTTTTACTATAGAATGTCAAAAAGTATGGTAAAGTTAGTGTTCAGTGTAGGGGGCCTTCATCTCTACTCCATATAAAACTAGTTTCTTCTTGTTTTAACTTTTACAACTTTGGTCCGATCACTAACAGATAGTGCTAGTTGATTGTTCCTGAACAGTAAGTAAATTCCCAGGTCATAGATAGTACTATGTAAGTACTTGTGGTAAGAAGTAAAATACACAATGTGGTAAAATACACATGCATAGTTAAAAAGGCCTAGTCCACCTTGCCCTGTAATGTGTCACACTGGGGTAATGAGTAAAACATTATACTTTTTGAAACAAATATTTGTTACAAACATGTAATTTAATATAATATTATATCATAATTCATTTAAGGAATCATATTTCTTAATAGCTTTGCATCATCCAAGTTCCGTGACATTTGAATTTCATTGCCGTGTAGTTGAACTGTGCATGTCTTATCAGGCATATCATACATGTTGCACAGTTCATTTCTCAATCTGTATAATAGCTAAGAAATGAAACCCATTAATTATTATTACCAGTTATTACTTTGAAGTTACATAAGTTGAAAGCAAGTTGCTTAAGTTATGAAACTTATCTGAATACCACAGAAACTATGCAGTCCATTTGCTCTAAGGTAAAATAATCACCTGCTATCCCAAAAGAAGTGATTCTTCAGAAGGATGTTGAGGCCCTGTTATTTCTATAGGAATATTTTAGTAATTAATTCTTAATAACCATGACAATCATAATTATCCAATAACAACATAATTTATTTAAATTATATTAATAATTTTAGTGAATTTTTTTTTGAAAGTAGAGTAACTACAATAATGAGCGAACAAGTTCAGTTTAACTAAAGCTCTTCATATATTTTGTCAGGTAATAAGAAAGGGCAAGAATGTTTTGCCGACGGTGGCACGGCTGTGCCTCATCTCCACATTCCTGGAAGATGGTATCCGCATGTGGGTGCAGTGGTCAGAGCAGCGCGACTACATGGACATGTCGTGGGGCTGCGGGAAGTTCCTCGCTACCATGTTTGTGGTGAGTATAGCAAGCTCAAATAACACTAATTTCTTTCTTTGTGGTTGAAAGAAACTAGAGGATTTCTTCTAGGTGATGGGTATCAGTGTCATCTTGTGAATTTATTAATATGTATGTAGTGAAAACTAAACGCATTTATTTATAATATATATATAACTCTTAATATCAACCCAAATCGCTTCAGTATATAAAAATAAAACTGTCAACAAACTAAGGTTTAAGGTTGTGTCTTGTTGCCCCGTTAGAAAATAATATTTGCACCTCTTCAAGTCACAAACACTATGAGCGTGGGCGTACGTGGCGGAAGTTGAATTTGCCTCTGCAGGTATAGGTCGACCTAGAAATGATATATGTTTATTTTGCATAGGCATGTGGGGGCACTTATAAATTATCAGTTACATTATATTTTCTTACTACTACTACCACTGGATCGGAACACGATCTCGGCAAGAAACTCAGCGGGTTTGTCTTTTTCTTTTGTAATACTTTTTATTTTTTTAACCGTCTTGTTTATAACATGGGTAATAAAAGTTATCCTCCAGTATCTTGACTTACATTTGACAAACTAGAGGCTTGGCAAGGTACACTACACTTTGACATTTAATTAGCTCGTGGAATATGTATTATTGCTCAAATATCTCGTCTCTTGGAAAAGTCTTAGCAATTGCCTGGCTTCGGGCCCTGTACAGTCTGTCAGAATATTCCCTTAATCTTGCTCCCGGGATATACAATATAGCAAGCGGAATTACATAGATTTGCAGGGAAGATTGATTCTAGGCACCGTAACAAATCACAGTGATACGTCTCTTTAATTAACCCATTGTTGAAATAAACACAGGGAACAATAAGAATACGTGAAAATTAATCGTGATTAATTCGAAAACTTATTCTCTATTCATTGACACTCAACTATGGATTCCCACAAAAGGAGAATGTCTAGAATGTGTATAGAAATATTTGCTCTAGCTCTATCTAGCCGCACTTTCACTGCACTGAAAGCACTGAGCTTTGTATGTGATTTAAGTAGTTGCTTGAATTCCTATTTGAATAATTGACTGGTTTAAATGCATTATTGTTTGAATTGATTCTTGTTACGCCAGATACTTGAGGGCTCTTGTCTAATATACATCTTAGTATCTATTGGAAATTCTTGCAGTGTCGTAAAGTATTAAGTAATACCTGAGATTAATTAAAACATGTTTTTTTTTTTAATTAAACTCAGCTATTCTTGAAGCTTCTATCATTCGGTAGTTCGGTACTGAAACATGCGAAGTTTTAAGTTTGAAGGTGACTCTTTGTAGTTCGACTCCGGAAGCACCACCGCCGCCACATCTATTTCTGCCTAAGAACAGCAGTGTTATGCGTTGTTGTGTTCTGGTCTGAAGGGTGTGGTAGAGGACACATAATTTTCCGAGGCATTCCATCTTAGTCCTCACTTCCTCAGGGACAGCAACGCATCTGTGGCTAACCTTAGGTGAGACTTTGATCTTACCTAGGGTTGATTACAGGTGTCCATGGGCGGCAGTAGCCACTTGCCATCAGGTTGGCTGCATGCTTGTTTGCTACTTCCATACTATAAAAAAAGTAACTTAATTCTAATTTAATGATCAGGGGTTGTAAAATATCTACAAAATTGGTTAATAACAAATAGCTTGTATTTTATCGGTAGTTATTGTTTGTTCCACTAAATTACTAAG
Organism: Cecropterus lyciades; assembly: GCA_002930495.1. Taxonomy (NCBI): domain Eukaryota; kingdom Metazoa; phylum Arthropoda; class Insecta; order Lepidoptera; family Hesperiidae; genus Cecropterus; species Cecropterus lyciades. The sequence goes on from MOOZ01001164.1 coordinate 367,716, forward strand.
ATGTAAATACATTATTACCATGAGTTACAATATCCTTTGTATTAACATTTACTATGGAAAATTAGATAAAACAACATAAAGAAAATATAATTTTGTTATTCTATGCCGTACCTAGACAAAACAAACTTACATAATACATCAGTAAATTAATTAATTGTATAACCGTATACACATTTGCAAAAACATTCCTTCGAAACAATTTCAAGTGGAGCTTTAAATTGTATCGAGTGGCTGACCTTGGCCAGAACTTTTCAAGTTCAATGAAATGAATAAGCATGCATAAAGTTCATACAGCTTATAGACTTATTCTATACATATACAAAAAAAAGCGTTAATATACAATATATACATACATATGAAATTGGTGTTTGTTTGTTTGTTTGTCGCGTATTCATTCTATGCATGCAAAATGACTCGTACGATTGCGACGAAACTAAGTCATTTAAGGTAAACGGGCGCTCATCAATTAAGGTTTTTATAATCTTGAAGATTCATCGATTATAGGAAAACACAAACGTAAAATAGACCTTTATTTTAAACCAAGACATATTTTTACTTTATCTATAAAAGGTAGACATTTGTTGCCTTTATGTTTTCTATAAAATCTAAATCATATTATAATATAAAATGATTTGAAACATCAATTCTATAGCATTTCCCGTGTTGAATGAAAAATTAGTTATAATTCCGTGCACTTGTAAAGTATTTTCGTGCACGTTTCGTTGGTAGTGGCGCGCCGCGATATGTAGAACGCGCTAACAGACGGAGAAAGTGAATTGTTGTACTATTAAATTAATAGGCACTTTGGTAGCACTCTGAGTTATAGCTTTGAGTTTAGGTATCGATTTGTTTGTGATGCACGGTGTGGATAACGCTGTTAACTCGGCTACTTATAATTGGTCATGCAACGTATAAATCGTATTGCATGAAATTTTATGTTTTCTTAAATTCTTAAAATTCGTGCACAACTATTCAAGGGAAGAGTTGCTATAATCGAATTATTGTGATCTCGCAATTTTTATAACTAATTGCACGTTAAAGTTGTCATAATTCGACCGTTGCCCAAAGAAAAATTAAAGTTGAGTTTCTTAAAGATGTAACGCGAACAGTTCTGAATTTCAAAAGATTATGTATTATTTTCTATATGGAAACGTTACCTATGCCAAATCTCACACTCATCGGTGCGCACTATTCGTAAAAAAGGATCGGAAGTAATCGGTTCACGTATTAATATATGGATAATTTGTTACACTTATACAATTAACGAGTCGACTGCCTGTCGAATGTCGATGTTGGTCCATTGTCCGCATCCCTTCATTGTACTTATTGTTACTATTGTGTGCCCCGTGTCAGTCATTCTCACATTTAGCCATTATCGCCTTTTGTGCATCCATTAGTAACAAATGAACACAAAGCTGACAAATAGACATCCACTTATTTTTTTTTTGTTTTTTGTCAAGTTTAGTAGACGTTAGCAGCGTTGTAAGTACAAGGCAAAACTCAGTTTTAAAATGATTTTATACGCACTTTAATATTTCCTCCGCCTTCCGCTCAAGGTGATTGACAAAAAATCTCATTTTCTGGCATAAGTTTAAGTATTTAACTTCCTGTTACTTCCTAAAATGGAAAATGGCCTCATCGGGATACTAAATTATTTTCTCTCTACAGATAATCAACTTAGTGGGTCAGCTGGGCGGCTGCGTGATGGTGTTGGGCAGGATCAAGGTGGACATCGCGTGCGGGGTGCTCTTCTTCATTGTAGTTTTACAGGTTTGTAAAGTTTAAGTTAAATATGCTTTGTAGTATCGGTTTTGAATAACGCGACTCTCTCTCTTTCCGTGTGAATCGTAAGTGGCGAAACTAAGGGAATTCATGAGGTTGGCTGCACTGATACATCGCGGTCAGCAACACCAGTATTAGGCACGGTGTATTGCCAAAATACCTCGTTCAGGGAGGCCTATATCCAACAGTGGAGTGCAAGTGGCTGATACAGGTCAAATGTATATAATATGTATATCGTACACAGTCGAGTGAAGTTTAACTACGATAATGATTAGCTTCTACGGAGGCTAACACGTGGCGGTATCCGTGAACCTTTATTTATTGACGCATCAATAGCATATCATACAAAAAATCATGTAACAATCTTACTTCTAAACATAGTTCTGTATGAACGCCAATTATTGGTGTGTACATCGGTCGCCATCTTAGAGCCGTGTTCTTACATTGAAAAAAATATATATACTTTTTGAACAACAATTAAAGATAAGAATAATTTAGTTAGGTTGGGCAGAACATTTCTGCTACTATGTCGTGAAAAAAATCATTGGATCATGTTTATTGTACGTGTCCAGTTTATTAATGTCTAAATATGTCCGTATAACATGTGGCTAATGTATCTTAAATAGTGTCAAATTTATATTGCAACAATGTTGCTCCGACTTACAATAAATAATTGGTCGAAACACTTGTAAACAAAGAGATGAACTACGTAGGACCAATATATGTGAATGTTTGGCAGTAAATATTTTCGACCGTATTAAAATCTGCTATGTCGCTTCGTCGAAATAAATCTTGAGTTAAAAATAGATAAAAACGAAAGCGAAATGACTCACGCCTGACCATCAACAACGCAGATCGAGTCTGCTTTTGTAGACATAACAAAAACAGGAGAAAAAACCTTAGCACCGTATTGAAAAAGAAAGTGATGCTCTACAGAACAGCTGTACTGCCTCCAGACAGTCGCGTTGTCGCAATCTTATTGCATTTATACTTTTAAACATGTTTGAACCGTGGCTTTAGTTAGTGGCCCGTAAACGGTCTGTACTACCACGTTACTACATAAATCTTATGAATATTATAAAGGCGGAAGTTTGTGAGGGTGCATGTTACTCTTTCGCGCAAAAATATTGAAGAGATTTGCATCAAATTAACAAATAAAGTAGTCATCATAGACGTAACACATAAAATAGTGAGCTAACGGGGTGTAGCCGCGGGAAAAATTATTGGATTATACGATACTAGCGACCCGCCCCGGCTTCGCACGGATGCAATGTTGATACTAAATATACTACAAAATGTCTTTATGTACAACGTTCACAGATTTTTTGTCATTAGACAATGTGTTTATTATGTCGTAAACATCACATTAAAACCCCTAAAATTACCAGTGTTTCTCTACTATATTATGCATGTATTATATATATATAAACCTTTCTATTCAATCTTTTAAAAAACCCATCAAAATCCATTGCGCACTTCTGAAGATCTAAGCATACAGACTTTTATATTATGATTATCAGAGTTTTATACTATGTAGTGATAAATTTATGTTATAGTATATTTTTAAAACGCAGTTGAAACCGCGGGGTACTGCTAGTCTAGCATAATTCGATAAAACTCATTACTCGGTTAAGAGTTACACCGGTAAGAATAACTATATGGGTACCCACTCAAAAGTGACAGAACATTACACTATCAATCAATTAGGCAACAATGTTTTACTTGGGAACACTAAATACATTGTATGAATTACTATAATACCAGTTAACTAGTGATCGTCTGTAATAATTTTTTAACCGACTTCCAAAAAAGGAGACGGTTCTCAATTCGACTGTATTTTTTTTTATGTTTTTTTTTTATGTTTCGTTATTTTCGACTGGGTGAACCGCTTCAGACATTTTTTTATATTGAAAGCTGGTGCTTCCTGTGGTGTCCCATTTTAATTTAGTTCAATTCTGACAAAGGCATTCATAAGAAAACCACATAATTATGTCTTAAATTTGCATTTAGTGTGTGCGCGTCAAATAGACGAATAACTCAGCTCAGCTCTACCAATCAGAATAGCTCAGCTCTACCGATCCGATTCTCATGAAACTTGAGATGAACATTAGATATCTATGAGGATATAAGGAAAAATGTGATCTTCTACACTTCGGTCCTGATAATGTAGGGGTACTTCATAACTAACTTCATAGCTAACTTCACTTCGTTGCTTTTGGCCAGCACAAAACCAACGAAGTGAAGTTAGCTAATTTGGTGTTTACGAATATATATTAGGATTACTGAGCAGACACATACTATGATAAATTGACCTTCAAATCCTCAATCCTAATGATGCATGGGTACTTAAAAACTAAACCATAGTAGCTGGCCATTTGGTGCTTAGGGATATGTAATAAGATTACCAAGCAAAGATGTGACATGAAAGTTTTGACCTTCAACTCCTCAAACCTGACGATGCAGGGTACTGTAAGCCTAATTTATGGTTTAGGATTAGGTTGAGCTGTAGTGATTTATATTAGATTGTTTAGGTTAGGTTAGAACATAAAAGAAAACGTAAAACTAAGCGAGCAGGGCGCGGTAGCACTCTGCGAGCGGGTGCGCCCAGTTTATATAAATACAGACCTAACTTTTATTTACCTCTATATAATTTATAAAAGTTTTGTTTGTCATGGCTTAGGACTAAATTTTACATTTATGATGAAAGTTGAATTTACGTTTGTATTTATGTTTCAATTTATGCTTTCGTGTAAATTTATATTTACAAAGTAAAATTAGTGACATTATATTAATACAAAATTAAGTTTATCATCACTAAAAAGCGTGATTTTTTTTTTAACAAAAGAATAGAAACCGCACTCTATGCCACAAAAAAGCAAAAACATATTTTAAATATAAATATGAGCGCCGACTTTAGAACTTACTGTGTATGAAAGAAACCAACATATATTTAAATTATTTTTTTGTGTCGTAGAAGTCGATTTTTTTGTTAATTTTTTTAAGTCATCTTCGCGAACTTCCGGCCTTGAATTCAACGAACGAGATTATAATTTTATTCTGATATCTATAAACGTACTTAGTGAAACTTCGTCCACCTACACAGGCTTGTGTTTATCATTGTTCTCAAATGCATCGAACAGGAATATTAGGTATAAGATTTTACGGCGGCTTCGCCCGGGGTTCATAATTATCACGACAAACAATACCCTATCTGTATTTACAGGATTTCCAGATCAAAAACTATCTGATTGCCAAATGTCACTCAAATCCAATAACCAATAAGTAGTTATTTAGTATAATAACAACCATGCTGCATATATTAGTAAGATTTTCATTTTAGTCTTGTATGTCCCGTGACATGAAATATCACAAGCGAATTTGCATAGATTCGTCAGGAAGAGTATAATAAATCCGATGTTTAAATTAACACCCTCACAGAAAAATAATATGTAATAATTTATTGTGATTTAACTTGCTGGACTTTTATGCTTAGCGTTAGTGCAGTCACGGTAGATAATAAAAAATAATAATTTGACTAAGTGTTAATTGAGTAATCGAAACGCACAAACGTGACACTTTCGATACTCATTTCTGGATCTTGTTACGAAATTGTGGTAATTACGACAATCGATCGACTCTCTTGTGTAATGTACTCGGAGTATGTACATACGTGTGGTGAATAATTGATAGTTGAAGCTAACTTGGTTGACATAATTTTGATAAACTGTGAAAGTAGAAGGCTTCGTAGTTCGATCGATGCTATATACATATGAACCGAATTTAGCGCTACTTCTGATTCGCTCAGGGGTAAAGACTAGAGGGGAAGGGGGTCTAAAGCCGAGACACCTTACAACTTAGCGTTTAGATGAAGCAATGCAAATTTGATCCACCCTAAGGTGGACTTTTGGTGTTTGTGAGGCGGCAGAGGTCTTCAGAGAGATAGAAAATATAAAACGTAAAATTAGGAGAGTTCGTGTCACTTCCAAATAAGTAAATTTAAATTATAATATGTCAGCGTAGCGGATATTATGGTTTATTTCGTTCATTAAATAAGTATTCGATTTCTATAAGTAAATTTTATTTTTCGAAGTTATTTTGAAGATATCAAGAATAGGTTACTTAATCAGTAAGGGAAAACATAGTGTAGATGTATATATCATTCTAGAAAAAAATCTTCTAAGATGAGGTTTATGCTGACCGTTAGCCAATATGAGACCTAAATATAACTTTGCGAGGTATAATAATAAAGTCAATAATAATTTTTGGTCATTTGTTACGTTTCAGACATTCGCTTACAGCATACTATGGGACATGCAATTCCTCCTTCGCAACTTGGCGCTGATCGGAGCCCTCTTGCTGGTGGTAGCCGAGGCGCGCGCTGAAGGGCGCAGCCTCTTCGCCGGCGTGCCCTCGTTGGGAGAGAACAAGCCCAAGACCTACTTGCAACTGGCGGGAAGAATCCTCCTCGCCTTCATGTTCATCACGCTGCTGAGATTCGAAATTTCGTTCCTGCAGGTAAGATAGTCTTTTTATCGACCCTGTAATTTTTTATTCTTTTAAGTAATTTTCCGGGTCATATTTTTTACTGAGTACTGGGAGGATAAAATTGATCAGTAATCTTTATGTATCGCACGGTGCGAACGAAAGAAAATAAACTCAAAATTTTGGCTAATTGGGAAAAATACTTGAAACTCCAATAGTAAAGTTTTCATGCTAGAAAGAAAAAAACTCGCACTTTAAGAAATTCAAAATGTAAATTTCGTATTAGGTCCCTTTTATTTCCATCGCGCGATACGTCAAAATGCAAATTATTTACATGAAACCATTCATCGCAGATAATTTTCTCTGATATGTTTAAATTTATCCCCATGGGGCATACATTATTCAAGTGTAATATGCGTTTGCTATGTCACTCAGGGTGGCGTCAGAGAACAATTTTACAAGTTGTCGAAAATAAATTGCGGTGACGATATTATTCTTTCCATTACGATGTGCTAAAACAAGGAAAGTAATTGATTATATAATTATGATGATTAGTACATTAAATATTTATGAAATAGGAATTTAAACATAATAATAATAATAGAACAATAATAATCCTTTTCCTCGCTTTAACCCAATAATTACGGATGTCTTTCTCAAAAACATAATTCTCAGTAAGTGCGTATGTAAGTATTATTGAATTTGGTTCTGTTTTGGTTGGTGGACACATGAGGTGGAGTTCATCAACATTGGGCTGGAATCTAGCCCTGTGTCACGTCGGACACTCGCACATTGACGTGCGCGCATTTATACTCAAATGATAAATATATAATTATATAAGTATAATTAATTTAATATTACATACAGTATACAAATATTTTATAGCACTTGTGTATCACACTATCTTTACATAGCGCGTCTATGTACAAAAGGGAGTAAACGGATCCATGACAATCCACAAATAAAACCAATTATAAAAGAAAACTAATTTAACTAAATTAAAAGTAAATTTGCGTTTATATCCCCAGATCGTCCAAGACTTGTTGGGTAGCATCCTGATGATCCTGGTGACGGTGGGCTACCGCACGAAGCTGTCGGCGCTGATGCTGGTGCTGGTGCTCTCTGTTCTCAACCTGTACCACAACGCGTGGTGGGCCGTGCCTACGTACAAGCCGCTAAGGGACTTCCTTAAGTACGACTTCTTCCAGGTGAGTCGACACTTGTACACTAAGTATATCATACATTAACTCCTGCTTGCATTTTACAAGCGTGCTTTCCTTCAACATCTGGGAGTCATTACACTTTTAAGATGAAGTCAAACAAACACAAATATAATATCAACAAACACACAAAGAAGATTTCAACTGAATGCCAATGACCTAAAGGTAAATAATAAGACAAAATGTAAGATAAGATGTATAATTTTAGCCTTTCGAAAGTTTAATATGTAGCAGTTAAATTTAAAGCTGTCACATGAAGCTCTTATATAGGGAGAAGATTTCTGAAAAACCAACATACAAATTATTTATTGCTAGTATCCGGAGACGATAGTGAATTGTGATAGCGTGGCTCCAATAACCTGTATTTGATAGGAAAAATCATATAATTATATATATATACTAAATAGCGCTATATATATATATATATATATATATAACACTATTTAGTTTCACCCAGTAACGTAATTTGAATGTCAAATCGTATGCGAAAACGAGTTGAGACCGGTTTGATTACATAATTAAGAAGGCATAACATGCTATGCTCAATATGATTATCATGACGAAATATTTAAGGTTGAATTTTATGCTATATATAAATGTGAATGAAATATTCACTACCATATTTTTGTGAATTACGGTAATCTTTGACTACTGTTTCACTAGTTCAGGTGGGCCGCCCTAGTAGCGCCTTATTTATAATAAGCCACAATTTTTAACACATTTTACTTATTCTTGAACTTGAATTTTTAAAAACTACACGAGAGAAAATTAGCTGTGAAGGATATTTGGAAATAATAGTAAAAATGTATTTGTTAGTGGTAAAATTGCAGCCCCTTTTACTACTAGCAAATACATTTTTTCATTATATTTATTAGGTCACGACCTTTATCTTCTTTTTTATACTTGAACCTAATTGTTGCGGACGACGGCGTCATTATATTATAATTAATTAAATTAAATATGTTAGTTCGTATGTATAAATGTATTAGGATTAAGTAATGTTAAGAAAACATGTAAATAAAGGCAAACCCCGTAGAATAAGTTAGAACGAGACAAAGCGATAGGAAAGAGAGAGATGCAGAATGGTGCCGTGCGCAAAAGTGGCTCGCACGTGATTGGCGGAGAAGCCGCCTCCGCTAACTACACCACCCTGCTATTGTGTGACTTAAAAAAGTACTTAAGCTCGCTTAATTCATTGCTTGAGGTCGACACAGCTTGGTACTTGGAGTAAGAAATAAATAAGATTGAAGAGCGAAAACCGAAGTTTGATTACACCGCTACAATCTACATCCTACACTAATGATAGGACAAACTGACTACCTAATAGGGAGTAGTCACCGTCGCCTATGGACATTTTCAACACCAGTCATCGCCTATATATTGTAACAATGCTGTTTAAATTACTATAAATTTTAATGCACAAACGCACTCGCAAGTGACGCGCTAACGGGACTCCTCTCCCGCGCCGTTGCTCGAGGGCATTGAGGACGATTCATTCGCTCGCGCGCGCCGATCTGAACGAGGTGTGTCGTGTCCTGTGTTTTTTCTTAAAGCANNNNAATCAACCTTGATGTTTTATTTTGGCAGACCCTGTCAGTGATCGGCGGACTGTTGATGATAGTGTACCTGGGCCCCGGCGGCGTCAGCATGGACGAACACAAGAAGAAGTGGTAGTGGCGGCGCGCTCCGCAGTGCACGGACCCTTGATATTATTACTGAGCTAAGGTATACATGGTGCGACGAGTACGACACTCCCCGGGGAACTATCAGTGTTTGTGTATATAATATGCGAGTACCGACCATCTGAACTTTTAGTACGAGCTTATTATCCTCAAAACGATTATTGTTTGACGACCCGCGTGGCGGAGCGGTCACCATACCGGTCTGACACGCAGTGGGTTCCAGATTCGATCCCCGGCCAGACAGACATGTGAAGAAAATGACACGACACAGGAGAAAATCCTAGTGTGGGACTATGAGTATAGAAAGCTATTTTTTTTAAACGTTTACGTTTTTGCGCATATGTTGCAATGTATATTGCACGTTTTCATTTTTGGCCATACCTTGCAATGTAGTTTGCAATGATGGGCAAAAACGTAAACAATGAGCGTTTTGAGGAAACTTAAACTCGTACTAAGGGCACTGGAATTGCAACTCCACGCTGTAAGGCCTAACATAACGACTTTTTGCATCCCAATCGCAATTAGTCACGATACAAAAAAGCCTCATCCATTTGGCTAGTGTTGTGTCTCAATGTTATGGATACAAAAAGTCGACGTGTATAAACGCCTCGAAGTCAATCGCACACCAAAGATACAATAAAAATGTCTCGGTAAAATAAACTCAGCTCTACATACTACATAATAAAATATTGGTTTCATTATTTACTAATACATTTGTTGTATTCATCTTTAGTGTGCGACTTTAAAATGTGACATACCTGTGTAAATCCTTTACAAGTGGTGCAAGCGAACAAGCCAACAAATATGTTTTAAATTTTGAATATGTAATTATTATTCTTTGCAACAATATACAAATGTATGTCACTCGAAACAGCTGTTTGATGGAGTTGTATATTTTGTCTCGGAAATTTCATTGTAGTGAAACGAAAACTATGTTTAATTAAAATTTATAGGTCGTGTTCCTAGAGTTAGCGACGATGTTTATTTAACAAACGACGCTCTTGGTTGTATTTCTATAAAGTATGAAGTGTTTTTATTTTGTATGTGTCAATTCAATTAAGCTTGTCGTCATCTATAAACGAATTGTGAATAGTTATTGTGAATTTCATAAGGAAAATATAAATTTAGATTTGCATTCTTCAACTAAAATGGAATTGTTACTTTTACTCTTGCTCTTCGATCAATAAATCCTAAGATAAAACACTGCTTACACATACACGGCTACACGCATACACGGTTATACTCTTGGAAACAAACATTGACAGATGGTAAAATGGTTTATTAAATGACCTTGATAGTAAATAATTTTACGAAAAATATATGTATTGGCATAATGGTACATATTCATTTTTGTAATACGTGCTTGTCTCATTAAGGACATTAAGGAGAACGTAATATTTATAAGCTATTTCTTCGTGCCGTGTTCATGGCGCCGATGTTGAATCTTTATTTTATTGATCGATGTTTGCACCTAAATATAACAGTATATTGTGTTTATATAAATAGTAATGATATTGTAAAACAGTTGATATTTCAGTGGCGTTTAAAAGATGTTTCAACAATTGTAGCTTTTGGGTGTTGAATATAACAACTGATGCCACTATCGCTAGGAAGATATACGTTGATCATCTATGTAAAACGTAAGCTCTCATAAATCCGTAAATCATTACGTATGACTAACAGACAGACAATTCAACCTGTGTTTAGTAGCTATGAATGACCACAGCCCAGCCCCACTTTTATTTCTAAATTTATTAATGAATCATCTATAACCTTAATTAAGTCCATGCAAGACGAAGCAATCTTATGAAACGTAGAATGTGTAGAAATCCCTTTAACATTCCAATATTTGAGAAATTTGGTCTGTTTCGATAATAGCGCCGTCTTTTATAACATACAGAAATAATCCTATAATATGAATGTGGGACTAATTATAATTTACATGTAAGAATGTTGTACTTTGACTGAAATTGAATAGACCTTTTTTTTAGTGTTGTGAACATGTTTCATTCCGAATTTTCTACCTGTTGTGATTTGTATGTAAATAAATATAATGTTTTGTACTTATCGACTGAACACTGATGTAGGAATCGTGATACCTTTATATCAGATGTAAATTTTATGACAGTAGGAATGTTAAACACCAGGAGCCCAAAGGACTTTGGTGGTGATGTTATTAATTCTAATTCGAACACCTTTTCCTTTCAATATATAAATTTGTTTCTATTCTTACTATTGTATTTAAAAAGACAAATATTTTTGTATTATTTTTTTATTTATTTTCAATGCTTGGTGTTAGGAATGCAATTAGTTTTTTTTTTCTAAAATAATAAAATATTTGTTCTCAATAAATTTCAATAATATTTTAAATTTTTTATTTTAATTGTCTATGATATACTATTGTGTGCTTGCGACAGGGATAGCCTTGCTGTTTGCCATAATGTTTTGTTCTATGATAATGTGTAAGTCAGATAACTTTTTTTATATATAACAGATTTATTTGTAAAATATTTTAAAATAAACAATACAACAAAAACTTTGTAAATATTTTTACATGCCATCCTACTGCTTAGTTGCTTTAGCTTGTTCGTTGTCCTTATCAGCTATATATTTAAAGACCTTATTGGCTAGCTGTCGATATTTCTCTGCATGTACACTGTCTGGTAGAGCGTAAATCGCCGGCTTACCACTATTGATGCATTCCGACATGTTTGAATCAACTTCGAAGTTCTCTATAATTTCGAGACCCATTTCGCTTGCAGTTTTCTTTGTTTCATTTCCAAATATAAAGTTTTTTGTGCCGCACTTATGACATATCGCATGTGACATGTTTTCGACCATGCCTATGATAGGAACTTTGAGTTTCTCGAACATGTTCACCCCACGTTTTGTGACCTGCAGAGCCGCGGATTGTGGTGTAGTAACTACCAGAGCTCCTGATAATAAGAAAATATTACTGTTAGGCATATAGATTCTGTATAATATCATAGAACTTTCACAAGCTTAAATTTTGATTATATTTGAATGGTTATTTGTGAGGGTAAGGTTTCTAGTTATACTATCCAAACCATCTATACTATCAATAATATTTGTTTAACAAGAGGCAGCACCAAAATAATGCAATATCCCAATATTTAAATTGTTTCCTTGGAGAACTTATAACTAACATAGTAACAGATACTAAATGGCTGTTTAGTCAGCATAGGGAACCAGAAAAAGAATTTGTAAGATCTATGGTTCCAATCATCATCAAGTAATTAGAATCACCATCAGTGTTGTGTTTCTTGAATCTAAATCTTAGTCTAGGTAGACTGTTTAGGTGTATGTAGTTGGAGGGGAACTTAAATTCTTTAACAAGCCATATAGATTAGTTACCATCAATGGGCAAGTTCTGCGCGAGGGAGAGATGCGTGTCGCCGGTGCCGGGCGGCGTGTCCACCACGAGGCAGTCGAGCGGGCCCCACGCCACGTGCCGCGTCAGCCGCTCCAGCGCCTGCATCACCATCAACCCGCGCCACACCACCGCGTTCTCGCCAGACACTAGCAGACCCATTGACATGCTGGGGACATTTGCTAATCATTAAAATATATCTGGCGTGTAGTTAAATCTGCACTGTACCACAGTCAATGTTACAGTACGTGTACTGTTTTTCCGGAAAGGAAACTTTTGTGTATACATTTAATTATACGTCAGCACTCAACAACAATATATCAATTGCATCTAGCAAATTAATAAATTCAATGAAAATCAGATACCTTTTTAAAGTACAATGCTTTCAACTATTTAAAAAAAAAGGAAGGTACAATTGCTTACTACAGTTTTATATGCAAATGTTTTAAATTTTGTTTACTAGATTTAGTCACCAAGCAATATGAATTGGTTGCTGTAAAATTCTTAATTTTACCTTGAAGAGTTCAGGCACATCTACTTAATTTGCAAAGGACATCAAGAATGTAAACTTTCAGAAGTTAAAATTTAAATACCATTTGACCCCATAGTTGAGAAGTGGTTCGATGAGGTGATCATCATTGAGCATTGGTTCTCCACTAATGTTCATCATGAGAGGCACTGAAGGACCAAAGACATCTGCATCGAGAAGCCCTATTTCTTTGTCAGGTTCTATCACCTTCATTGCGCATGCGAGATTCACTGAAATTAAATTAATTGGTTCAGAATAAATTATATTATAATGCAGCCAAGCAAATTAACAGTAATTATGAAAATCATAAAACAATTTTAATAAACTCACATTACTTGCAATTAAGTAGTGTAATGATTAAGAGATTATATTTTATATAGAAAATTGGTATTCTTAAAAATATTTCTTAAGGTAATCAAGTCTCTTAATTAAATGACAATTATAGCAAGACTAAATTAGCGATAAATTATTTTTATTTTAAATTTAAGTTTCTATCATAATTTTTAAGTAGTGGTGAAGTCATGATTTTATAATCTCACAAAAATAACTTAAAATGATATCACATAAACATAAAAGTTATTTTACATTAATTAATTCATTCATTTCTACCTAAAATTTGTGGAAATTTTGTTGTATGTAAAAAACTATTAAAAATATATATATTACACAAAGTAATCATTTTTACTGACTTTAAAAAGGAGGAGGCTATCAATTAGGTTGGTATGGTTTTTTTATTCTTAAATTACAACAATCATCAAATGACTTTTAAGGCTAATTGCGAAAATCTTATCAGTGCTTATACACGTAATGTATTATTAAAATAGGTTCATCATCAAAATAACATGGAAATATTAACAGAATTTTTATCAATAATAAAAACAATTAGAATGGTTTTCTAAATCATTATAAAGTCACGAATTTCAAGTCCTGGAGGTCAGACCTAGACTTATGTAGGTACTATGTACAAATTCATTAGAATAGTGAGAAATCATTAATATAAGCTTTATAAGTATAACCCACCAGCTGTAGTAGTCTTTCCTACACCACCTTTACCAGATGCAACTAGGATGATGCTCTTGACTCCTGGAAGAGGTTTCTTCTCCGGCAGCCCCTTACCCATAACCTTCGCTCTGTGCGCATTGAGATCATTCTTACTGTCGTGTTTTAGGCGGATCGATACACAGGGCAAAGACTGGAACAAAACGTACTATGTAATTAAACTTCAGCAACCAGATAACGCACAGAAATGCGTAGTAGGTTGAGCTTCCTCGTGACAAATCAATTAGCAAAACAAAACACTATGTATATACACACGGGATTCAAATTGGGAACGACGACACCGTACAGTCTATAAAACGCGCGTTGCATATTCCAGCTATTAAATAGTTTACTAGATTTTTAAATAGCGATATTGTTATCTGAATAAATGAAATATTATACTTATTATAACAATTATCGTATTATTTACAAAAATCGACACAATTTTACCCTACTGCAATTCAATCCGATTCAATGACTGACTTCACTGACTGATTTGACAGTTGAGTTGACACTTGACCTGCTGACCGGCGGTGACAAGGTCGAATACAAATTGTCATCATCTTATTGCAAGTTCCAATAATAATTTCATGCTAGCATGATTCACAAATTGAATAAATTTAAAAGTACAATAAAAGTGTACAATTTAAAAATTAGTAGCTAAGAATAAGAAACACGGTTGCTAAATGATTCGTATGCGCGTTGTAATAATGAACTATCATACAATTTGATCCTTATAGACTTCTAATTACAGATTAATTATACAAAATAATTTACTTCAAATTGTTCTAGAACATTATTTTCATAAGAGGACATTTTATAAAGTAGCATTCTGTGTAATTGATTGTATGATATGTATTGATCAGACGTTTTGAACGCACGTTGCAATTACGCAACGACAGTGTCAAATTGTCAATGTCATGTGCGGTGCGACATGTATTTTCTTTTTACGACATATTTCGAATTTACTCTCTTTTATTGAATTTTAATAGTGACGCTGGGTAGATGTGAAAATGGCGATTTGCTTACGTACCTTATCGCATAAAATACTTCCTATAAATGGGATTGTTTCCACAAAAAGTCATTCCAATCGCATAACCCGAAAGATCCCCGTCCGGACGCAATTTTTGGAAGATGTTAGTATTTTTTGGCTTAAATTTTATAAAATTATGTTAACTCTAGTATTAAACTTCGTTTTTAGATAAATCTGGACCAAAAACATTATGTAAGTTTTGTCAAGACTTGCACTTTTTTCCTTGCAGCGTGTTACCCTTGACCTCGAACTAATTACGTATGTTTTAAAACTTAGACGTTATATATTATTATTTTTTTTCAGTTTTTACATCGTCGGCGCATATCTAGCTGTCAGCCTGCACCTAGGTGCATGGCAGAGAGCAGTATTGACTATGTTTACATGCACGAACTGGCAGTGGCGAATCAGTACCGTGTCCCATCCGCACGAGATTCGAAACGATGCATCATAGACAATATAGATGCAGGAACAGATACTAATGATAACATAGATAATTATTGTAATTTAAGTAGTGAACGCTTAGAAATTAAACCATTATGTATCACTAGTGATGATTACATAGAAGATGCTGGTCTGCATAAGTTCAATGGCATTTCTTCGATTTGTATGAATGATGTTGATTTTTCCGAATGCAAGGAGGTGAGGATACCAAAATATAACTTCAAATCAACAACACAACTTTACACTTTAAATTGTTTTGTAGAACATATAGATACTGGCATTACATGCGTAAAGTTTGTATTATACAATATTTATTTATGTTCCTTTAATTACTCAAGATATAACTCCGTAATCTTATATAGGATAATCATAGGAATTTCATGGAATTTAAAATTGTGTAGTTTCAAAATATTTAAAGCAAGATTTTTCTAGGTTTTTAATATTTTAATGATTAGTCACAGAGATTGATAGTTACATTTTATCACAAGTAGATATTAATTTTATGATTACCTTAACGTTTAAAATTTCTAATAATTATATTAATAATTGCAGGATGTGGAGCCGACATGTCTGTCTGATTTTGAAAGGGATGCAATTGCATACTGCACAGGAGCAACTGTGCCCTCTCCATCCAATAACACAGCAGAGGCCAACAGGGAAGGCAGACCCAATGAGGAGCAGCTCATGAAAGTGTTCACTGTTCTCTCTAAAACTGTATGTATATTTTATTTTGTGTAAAAAGAAAATTCTGAAGAGGATTTTTATTTTGTTACTGTTCTAATAATACATATAAATCTTTCGAAGTTGGAGTAGGTTTCTGTCTTAGCAAAATTTCATGAGTTATTTTATGCTCCAGAAAGTAAGTAATAAGTTGGCCTTGTTGTTATCATCATACTATTATGATTACTATTATTTGTCACAAACCTATTGTTGTCCACCACGCTGGCCAAGTGCGAATTGGTAAACTACACAAATATTTGAGAACTTTTCTTTTAAAGACCTCTCAGATGTACCTCACAATGTTTTCCTTTACCATAAAGCAGAGAGAATTAATTTATAATAGGCACAAAATTTAAGGAATCTCAGTGGTGCGTGCCAAATCCCAGCACTTGGACTGCTCTATCATAATTAAACTGTCAAATTACTATTATATTTCGTTAGTATAATGAAATTTTCCACTGTTGGTAATCTTGTGTTACTTTCTGATTATTTATTAATTAAAAACTTGTATGTTGTTACATTTTTCAGTATATTTAACAAGTTTATAATCATAATATATTCCCATTCTTCTTGAAACTATCACATTTCAGGTTATAACAGAATATGTTATATATTTCAGGTGCCTGATCTATTTATCAAGCCACTGGATTATTCTATTTATCACCCAAATATGATATTTGTCAACAATATTAGAGGAGTGACTACTGTGTAAGTAATAATAAATAAAAATCGCTTTAGTAAAATAATATCTTATTAACATTTTCCATTTTAAACTACTGATGATTGGCCTTCTTTATAAAGCAATCAATTTTTTTGCTAGAGCAAATCTGCAAAAATCCAGCACAATGAGCTAGTCATTGTACTGGTGAGAGAGCCAATGCAATGCAATCATTAACACAGAAATTTAAAAAAAAATCTATTATGGTAATTGACTACATAAACTTTGTTTCCATTGAATCATGTTTGTCACTTGTTGATGTATTTTTATTTTTGTTTGCAGAGGTTTATTTCACTATGTAAAGCAAATAGCCCTACTGCGAACTGTAGGGCACTTAAAGTTTGCGTATGTCAAATTAGAGGTGCTTAAAATAACTGCACACCCTGAAGATTCATCCATTAAGTAAGTATGCCAAGTAGATTATTAAAAATCGGCCAAGTGCGAACTTGCGCACGAAAGGCTCTGTATCATTATCTATAAGAAATGGAAAAAAAATCACATGTCTGTAGCAGCCCTCCTCATATACTTGTTTATTCTGTTTTTAGTACTTCTTGTCTTAGCCACAACAGAAATACGTCACATTTTAAAATTTTAACTTTCTATTACTAGGTGCCGTTTTTACCCTTTGGTATGGAACCCTAAAATAAAGATAGAAAGAAATAAAGATTTTAATACAAGAAGTGAAAGACCACTAATTGCTATCATATCAAGCGACCATGAATTCACCATTTTATTAAACCTATAGCAAAAGGGAATGGTCATAGATGTCCATGGGTGGCAGTGACCTCTTACTATCAGCTATTTCAATCGTACAAAAAAAAAAACCACTTATTATTCTGCTCATATCCAAATAGTAACTCATTGTGTTTTATTTAAATCCCTTAATACTCTTACTGTTTTATAGAATGAGGTGGCGCATCCGAGGTATATCTGGATTCAAGGTGTTCTTCAACTTCTGGAAGTATAGGCTATGGGACATAAAGGAGATGTTCAAAGAGCAAGAGTTGTGAGTACTTCTACAATACATTAGTTTCTCATATTAAAGTTCCTTATGCTTCACAAAACATCTATTTGAAATTTTAACTTCTCTATACATTGGGCAACCTTGGAAATTGATGAATTGATAAAATCACTCGTTCAGACCATTGCAGTGGCTCTAAGGGCAGGGTTCAAAAGGTTAAATTCTGTGTTTAAGTAAAAAAGGGTCAAACTAACTAATTATGTCATCTGTATATATATATTTTCTCTTTTTGTAGATGGTATGATGGATTTTCCACATTTTATGTGGGAGGTGATGGCCTGATTCAGAAGCACATTGCAGATAAGGTAAGATAATTAATTGTATTTCCTCATTCACAAAAGTGAGATGTGTATTGTGTCAACGCATCTAAAAAGAATTGTAATAAGACCATAATCAATACCATGATTGAAACAACTCAGTGTAAAATAGGAATTTATTGAAATTGTTATGACATTTTTTGTACAGTACATATAAATTACGAGTATTTCTATCGTGTGTCTTCTGGGTTTTATTATGCTGTATATTTTTGTATAACCAAACTTATGAAATAATTTCATAATATTATTTTTTCAGATGATGCCAGATCAAGATAAAATTGTGGATGACGAGGAAAAGGCGCCGATTGCTGCAAAAATCGCACTGCTCGTTGGCCTTCTGCCGCGAAACTATCTCTCCGACATGTCCCCTTATCTCAGTGCATCATCGGGCGACTCCTGTGATTCAGATAACTCGCCTATACCCATCAAATTTTAGAATGAATACTCGCAATTCCATCATATGTACGCATTGGGGGCTATCACGGGTGATTTCGTGAAGGCGCTAATGTAGGGTGAGGTCTACAAAATCTCAATTTTCACTGTTTGTTTCAAAATAAGGAGGATAATTATAAAGGCTTTCTGTATTTGGTACTTTAAGTAACGTATAATGGTTAGGGTTACATTGCTTTTTTTTTTAACTCGCGAGCGTTTTCTAGAAGTATAAACAACTTTTCGAAGCATTTGCGATTTTAAGGAAAATTGCGAATTCCTACTAACCACTCCTTTGCGACAATTTTATCGTTCGGAAACTTTTGTCCTCCTTTGTCCAAACAAATCGGACTGCGCAAGACTTCGGTATGCTTTATTTATTAAATTCGATTTCATTGCAAATGTCCATTAAAATAAGAAAATTCAACAGATCTAAATCAGGACCTCAATCTTCAGTGGCGCCAACTGGTGAACACAAAAATGGTAGGCCTCATTGCATTGATATTTTAGTGAAAGCAGCAAAAGCTCGAAAATTTAACAATCTGTAATATGCCATGAAATTATGTAATAATTTTGTTATTTTATAAAGGAGTAATACTTTTTATTTTGGTTATGTGAATACAGTATTGTACATTTTGGGTCGCTAATTAAGTTATTAAAGGTCATCAGTAAGCACTTCATAGATTTCTCTGGAGGTGGTGAATGATGTAGTGATATAATTATTTGTTTGTTAGTGAATTAATTTTACGAACGCCTTGTAGTATGTATTGATACTTATGTATCGCTATGCAAAAAATATAATGGCATGTTAACATATGTGTTTTATTTTAATTATAACTTAGTACTTATTTGTACAGTATTCAAAATTGTAATAATACAATAATTAGCATACAAGTAGTAAGAAGAATCTTTCGTGTGCGGGTTTGACTTAAATTTGGCTGTTTAAGTTCATTTTTCCCTAGCCCTTTTTGGTCTTACAACCGTTGCGTTGTTAATTATCATCCTACAAGACATTGAAGACATTATTAGGAGTTTGCGGATAATTCGAACTTACGAATTATTCATTCGAATTATCCGATACGAATATTAATATTCGAATTTAAACTCGGATCGAATTGTTCGAAAGTTCCCTAATAATTCGAAAAAAAAAAATCGAATAGTTCGAATTTTCGAATAATTCCTTTTTTTTAGAACTAGTCGCGAATTATTTTATAATTAGAACATTTTTGAATGTTTTTTCTCTGAAAATGAATCAGTGGCATTTATCTGATTTATTTTGAATATATCATTGGTTTCGTATTCATTTTGAATATTAAAAAAGTGAATATACGCGAACTCACGCGCATGCGCGTAGATATTTTATTTACTGATTCAACTATTGAACGAGAATTTCACTGATTGACCAATAAAGTTTAAATTGGAAAGAATAGAATATCTAGTGACATTTCAATAATAATCGAATTGTACGACTTATTCAAAATATTCCGCATTCGACTTATAATTCGTCGAATTTAGAATCGAATATAAATATTCGATTCAATTCGAACGATATTCGCACACCTCTACTTATTATGCTAATAGACATGTTCTAAAACTGATAGCATGGTTGGGCTGTCAACCTTCAATTAGATTTCCCTTTGAATAAATTTATAATTTAAAAAATGAACACAACAAAAAAATAAATTTCATACAAATTACGTTCTAATTACTCAGGTGCATGATTACCAGTAGACTTTATTCAATAGCAACACTTACAGACCTACTTATCGACTCTGAACAGTGTTACCAGTACTACAGAAATTACCGTTTTTACAGTAAATGATTGTAAAAAATATATTTAATATTTTAAAAATTTAGCTATTACCTTAATGTCTGATGAATGATGATTGAGTTAATTTTGAGACCGAGCTCAGCGATTGACATCGGTTTCGCAAGCACCATACTCTAATTGTTGTACATAATTATCAAGAAATAAATAAAAATGTAAGAAATTATATATATTTAGTGTATTACGTATTTAGTACGTCTTTTGTATTGTTTCTTTTAGTTGGACAATGAATATGTAACTTTAATTTAACAAAATCGTTTCACATTGTAAAACAACCGAGATCGACAGACCCACATGATTCCCTCAACATATACGGCAATTCAAAACTTTGTCGGAGGGTCACACTGAACTGAACTAAAAAATAATTCAAAAACATTGTTTTCTGGCAACATTATAGTGGTAAACTAAACTTATTCCATTCTATGAATCCATGTCCAGTTGTTGACTGTTGTTTAGATGTATTATTAAAATTATTTGTAATTTGCTAACCATTACTCACAGTTGTGTTTTCTTGCAAATATGATTTAGTTTTGAAATATTTGTTATAAATAAAGTTTATTTAATAACTGTGCATCATAAATAGGTGCCATCGTAAAAGGTTATGAGATGGTGAAGAGTTTTAGATTCAGTGATCTTAATTCGAGTTTCTTGAATGAATGGTGGAGAACGTTTTAAAAGAAGAATACATCTGAAAGAAATATCTTTGAGCTCTGAGTGAAGTTCAACCCACGTAACTATGGTGAGTGGTGGTTACTATTAATTCTGAATGGAAACTATGATAGGCATCATCTGTCTGGGGTCATTGTTCTTATAGGGATCAGCAATGTCAGCAATTGATTTAATTAAATATCCGTGCAGTCAGGGTGCACACATGCAATGGTACGAGTTATTGCCATGGACTTTTGCCAAATCTTGTGATAGTAGCACGAATAACTGACGACACTCTTGTACGAAACACGAAAAACAATGAAATTCAGTTTTATTTAACAATAACTTTTATACAATGTAATCGCCCATTTCAAAATGTTTAGACTATCAAAGACTGAGAGACTATTGTTAATTTGTTATGTATCTGAATAGTTCAACCTTGAATGTTGATTCAGTTCATTCTATTTGTGGACAATAATTTCGCAATCGAGCATTTGTATAACTTTTTCTTAAGAATATTGTTTTTTGTGTGCATTGTGATAATTTTCCACACATATTAAATTTTGTTCACTATTCGTAATTATTCATCAAAATCAAATAAAATTGCAAATTTTCTACAAATAAGATAAGGTAACATAAAAGGAACTAACTAATCAATGTTATAAACTATTAGTTCTCCATTCAACACAATACATACATATCAGTATTATATAAACTTGAAACCTTCTATAAAGAATCTTAGTAGAGTGATCCTTTGAGCTTAACCAAGTAGATTACAAGAACAAAGCACCAGTCAGAAGTTGATGGATTATCTGTTTTAATCCTATTATCCCTGACTGCAATGGACAGAGTTGTTCAACTGTTTTATACTGTATAAGTAACCCTAGGAGCTTTGTTATATAAACACACTCTAAACAATTTTATGTTGTTTCCCTTCTGTGTGTGCTTAAGGGATATTCAATTCTATTCTAAAAAATGTACTATTAAAAATATTTAATCGAATTTATGAGTAAGTATTAAAATAATGAGCAATTTTTTTTATGATGAGGTACTTTTTGCACCAAATTAAAGATTACTTAATGAATGCTTATTGCTGATAACATAAACTGAAGTATGCCAATTAAATGTGATCTAAGAAGCAGTGTTATCAATTTTAAATATTAAAATATTTATATAATCAATAGTTAACATTACCTTCTTGACCTGTATATGTTTACATAAAATTTATACTATTGGTAAAACACATGCTTCCATAGATTTAATTACCTAGTTGTCTCTTAAATATTGTCTTTCTGGAATATCTTATATAACATTATTTTGGCTAATCAAAACATTAATAAAAATAAAAGTTCCACACATTTGTACATTTGCAACAGCAATTGTTTCTCCAAACGACACGGCTCTGTCTGAGAATATGTGATTGTAGAACTTTCTATAATTTTTGGAACTTTTTGTCTATATTTTATAGTGCCTATTTTAAGGTAACTTTTTGTCTTTATTTAAAAAAAATCCATGTACTCTTTTGGAAGGTTAGAGTATTTTTTAATACAGGTCAAACTATGGGGCAATCTATTATATACTCCATATTCTCATAATAATATGCATATTTTAATTTATTCACTTTTGTTTGGTACATGGTAAGGATTAATCTCATAACAATGGCGCTGTAAAAGCTGTGAAGGAGTACAGTTATGAATAACTTCAAAAGTGGGTTAGCTGTCAATTAGCATGCAGCCGACACTTAGTGTTTCGAGAGCAGGTGCTGCACTTAGCTGTTCAATTTCAGATTAAAATGTTGAAGAGTTACTGCATATTCATATTGTGAAAATCACAAATGTGATGTTAGAAAATATGTCTATTATTTCAAAGTAACATGATCGGGGAATTGATAAATTTTAATATGTATGCGGTATTCACAATATGTGGTTTTAATTTTGGTGTAGTTGCATGGATATACATATTGGCATGAAGGAAATGAAACCACATATTTTGAGTAATTACATACTAAATATATGATTCACTATTATTTATTTTAATTATACATCATCTCTTTGTTTAAATATGTACATAATATTTACGACTGTA
>MOOZ01001164.1:439644-453592 GCA_002930495.1 Cecropterus lyciades
TCCTTTCACTTTACCTGATTATAAGGTTGCCCGGAATGCGGCGACACAGCTAACGCATGCCTGTAGAAAGTATGTGCGAGTCGTAACTGCTGGCGATATCTTGCCAAGTCCCCTAGATGCACCAGGCAGTGCTGACTAGCGTAGCGCGCCGCCCCGGCGCCTCCCGACACCGACCCCGGAGCACTAGTGCCACCGGGACTGGCTTCCCAACCCTCCACCGCACCTAAGAGAGATGCTCGACGTCTGAAACCAAATAGTGTTCAATTAGTGTATTGTACATTAAGGACATAGACAGTTAAACTCATTTCATTTTATCTTTCACATGCATAACATAATACACATTATTATTCACATTGTAATTTACAAATTAAATTTTCCATTGAAGTATTTACAGTTTATATTAATTTCTTTATCCATAACTGTTCCATATGTAAAAAATATAACAATGACAAGATTAAAATTTCTACAACCTTCGATCAAATAATTTGATGGAAGACTACAACAGAGAAAATAATATTACTCCATACATTACAATGACTGTCATTTTCTTTAGTTAATGTTAATTTAGAGTGTACATAATAAATGATTTAAATATAAACAAAAAAACAGAGAAAAACCATCAATTAATATATTGAAATGGCTACTGCCTACTCTTAGTGAACAATAATTTTAACTGAACATAAATCATGATTCCACTGACCTAAATGGCAAATCCAATTTGAATGTAGTGCATATCTGGTGCAAGAGACACAGATAAAATCCTGCTGCAGCTTGAAGGACCCATGATAGCATTGCCTGAGCATCCGACCGAAGGGGACTCTGTTACAAAAATTAGACTTTTAAAAACGATACACCAAATAAGCTATATATATAATAAGCTATATATATTATAATATTTGGTTTTGAAGTACTTCCACTTTCACAAGAGGGGACAACCACAGTCCTCAGAAGTATTAAACTGTATCTGTGTTCAACAACTTCATATACAACCCCATGCTCAACTGAAGTTGGACACACTTGGAATTAAGCCTTTCCAGTTGCCAAGATATGAGACTAATGGGACGACTATGAGGTTCCATCTATCAGCCATTGGAGGTCCACTGTTGGACATATAACTTGGAGTTATATGTCCTATTGGAGTTTTCTTGCCAATAGTCACTGCACTTGGCATGCATGAATGTGACCACAGTAGGTATTGACATAACACAAGAAGGTGGCCATCTTTTGAATTTTGTCCATTAGTTGTCTCCTACTGTATCCATGAATAAAGACAGAGTTATTCAAAACCAACACTACACAGTACTCAGCATTATAAAGTTTATGAATGCAATTATCTTACCTTTTTGTCTTTAGAGATGGCTTGAAGCGCCTCAATTTGCTGCTTGAAGCCAACATTCCACAGATCTTGTTCAACTTTTTTCTCCAAAGCATAATCCAGATCCAGTATTAGTATCTTTTGATATACCTAAATGTAAAATAAACAATACATTAATACAATTTCATTGTTCAACATTACACAATATCTTTGAGTAAAAAAAAATACAGTCGAATTGAGAATCTTCTCCTTTTTTGAAGTTGCTTAGTAATAAATCCAACAACAACAAATTCTCTTCCTTGGAGAAGTCAAAAATTTTACAAAAATGTTCGATTTTGTCTTTTTTACACTATTATTTTGTCAATGCCAAAGAATTAATGATTTAATATTGAGAGATTATTTATTTATTTATTATATGATATTATAAAAGAAATATTTTCTTGCCTATACTGATATGCTAGGATTTTCTAAAGTATGTGTTCATTTATAAAATGTTTTTACAGAAATGGTGATTTAGTCACTGTAGCATTATGTTATGATTTGTACAAGCACCTGTTGCAGCTGTTGTTGTGTGGTCCAAAGGTTGCGGTCCTGCAGCATCGATGTTCCACTTTTGATCCCTAATATATTCTGTTTTAACTCATCTGCTTCCCTGCAAGATAATGTCTTTTAAGGTACAAACCATATGTGATAACACAAGACTACATCAAATGCCACAGTCAACTGTTTGTTTACTGTATAGTTATTTCTATGTACTAACATATTTATTTTTTACGTCAATTAGAGTTAGATCACTGTAAACAAGTATAACTTTAACAACAAATCTAATAATTATCTTTTTTTTTTCATATTTTACAAAGTTTTCACGCTGAAATTCTCGGGCTCAGATATCAATTATGACTTATGATATGTACTTTACATACTGGTAATATACACCCCCGAAGAAAGTAATTAAGGAGAACATACTGTTAAAATATAATCACATAAATAAAAATAATTGCAATTATTATAAATCATAAACAACAGCAAAGTCTTTCACCATGACAAAGAGACTATGTAGTATAAAAATGAACTGGGTAGTATGGATAACCTCATCACTGACATATTTATGTTGTAATATAAGAGGTACCCTGTATGCGTAAAGTCCATTTTTGATAAGTGATAACCTAAATGCTTGACAAATACATTTCTGTATTTATCAAACCTACAGCACCGCCAAATTGTAAAGTAGGCATTCAAACTTTTGTCGACAATTTTGAATCTCGTTCAAGGAGAAAGTGAACAGTTAAGTGCGCAAATAGTCTGATGTTACAGAGGATTAGGAATTCGGGTCTATTGGTAATTTGGTCATTAACATGCACACTTACGCAATGTAATAAAACATACACTTTTACAGTAAAAATATAAAGTATAAACTTTTCACTAACCTTAACATTTGCACAGCGGCGTTTAGTACCATTTTGATAGAGGCTTAAAGCCTCAGTTATTGTCATAGCATTAGGAAATAAACTGAAGTGTTAAAAACTAACTAAAAGAAGAAAATTCCTAAAAACAATCGAGATCCATGTAAAATTAAAATGTCAAATGTCATTGTAATGTCAAAGTCAATGATTTATCATATATTTATTAATTTATAGCAACGGATTCAAGGAAGAAGCTGATTCAATCGAATTCCACTAAGCAACCAAGATTATCAAGATATATATTTTGCTGAATTATATCATTTAAGAACAATAAATAAAAATAGAAGTAACGGATACGAATAATGCAGCCGTAATTCATTATACGCAATGTTAAAAACGCTATACTTATGGCTTGTAAGCATTTAATGGCCAGTATATTTCGACTACATGGTAGCATCAGACTACGAGACCCTCAGTGTGATCTCAATCTGTAGCAGACATGATCACTGTGCGCTTTGACGTAAACGAAATATAATATTTTATTTATGGATTATTAATATCAGCGACAGCTATAATTGTCAAAATAATCATTGAAAACTTTGAGTTTGTCGCTTTTAGAAAAACTCAGGCTGAAAAGCAAGAAGCCAAGGTGGCAAAGTATTTTAAAAAGTAAAAGAAAAATAACTACTTTTGGTATAGTCGTATAATCTAAAAAATATTGTAAGCCGCCACAAACCGCTTATGTTGTTCCCAGAATTCAAAATGAGATGCAACCACATTTGGATCAATTTTAGTGACATTTGAAGTAGATCCAGGCGACTATTTTATTGAAGTTGGCAGCACTGGACACTACTTGTCAGAATCAGATTGAAAATCGATTTTGGTTTATGATTGGCGTAATTACTTGTTGTTGTTTTTCTTTATTAAAACACGTATTTAAATTGATATAAAAGATTACATAGGATCTATTACGTTTGGACCTATTAAAGTTAATACACATAAACCGATTTAGGATGAGCGATAATAATAAAATTGTGAGTCATATTTTAAATCGTAATAATTATAATAATGATCTCAATCTTACTAGATGGATAGCATGAATCATAACTTACTGCATATCTTCCAGGTGGTTAGAGATGTGATAGAAGGACACGCGGCCTGTCAGACCTGCGATGCCAAGTGGTTATACTTGAAAGATATCTACAACCATTTCCAAAGACCGAACTTCTACGACATCGGCGGCACGTACATGGACGAATACGCCGAATTCTGGTTTATGTATAAAACTGAACAAGTGTGCAAGCAATACGTCTTACATATACTTGTGTGCAATCGACAAACTGGCTCATTCAGAATTATTGTGTCCAATGGAAATCAACTGAATGTTAATGACCGAACAGGAACAATCCACCTTAACTCTATATCTACGGAGCATAAGTTTGAAAATGTAGCTGCAGGTTCCTACAACCACCTCGTAACGTACAGCTTTGGTGAACTTGATGTAGAATTTATGAAAGATAAGAAATTTTTAATTGCTCTCAGTTTCAATAATAAACCGAGCAAAGAAATGAAAATTCCAATGGGTCACGTTAAGAGCCTCCATGACTTTGGCCAGCTAATACATGATCCAGTGTGTGCAGATTTCACCATAGAATCTGCTGATGGGCATAAATTCCAAGTGCACAAGTTCTTACTAGCTTCGAGGAGTGAGGTATTTAGAGCTATGCTCAAGGATGACACTGCAGAGAGTATTAACAATCATGTAAAAATAGTTGATGTTGGGAAGGAAGATCTCGGCTGTCTTGTGGAATTCATTTACACCGGGACTGTCAAGGATCTAGAAAATGTGAACTGTTTCAATTTGCTCATGTTAGCAGATAGGTACTACATCAAAGGATTGAAGGAATTGTCCCAACATGCTCTGCACCAACAGCTCAGCACTGAGAATGCACTGGAGATCCTGAGGGCAGCGGACATGTACAACTCTGATACATTAAAAGCTTCTGCTTTTAAATTTATCAAAACAAACATTGTTGCACTGGAAAGTTCTGTGTTCAAAGAGATTCATAATATTCATTTGATGCGCGAGCTCTGTAAATATTTAGCAGTTAGATATTGAATATAATCAAATATATTAACCATAATGTTACATAAATATAATTTTTATTTGTTGTTTAATATTACATTCTTATCTTATTAGTGTCTCATAAGTATATGCATTTATATTGAATCATTCTGAGTAAAGTTTAAGAGTCCTTATAATATCATTATTGTTGTATTGTTCTCTTAATAATGTACGCCGATAATAATGTGCACAAATCCTGTTTAACTAAGAAATGTTTTCCCCAAAATTAATGTTTAAAATAAATCAAGTAAATAAATTTGATAAAGAAAACGTAAAAATAAATTTTATTATGACGAAAACATAACCATTTGTAACAGAAAAATATGTTAATACAAGTTAAATAAGTACCACAATTATTGACTAATTTTAAATTATGTTAAATAAATATAATTTAAAGTTCATATAATAATATATCAGCTGTAAACTTGTACGTCAAGCACCGCTCTCCGCCCCGCGCACCGCGCCGTCCCAGCGGACATAATCATTTCGGAATTATATTTGTAGTCTTCGTTTCTGCGGCAAACAAATAACTCTTTAAAATTTACTGGATGATAAAAGATGCATCTCGTACGCTAAGCGGCAAGGTCCGCAAGTAATTCCATCGATTGTATAAAAATTGTTGAAACGAATGGGCAAGTACCTACATTTTTTGGAGTTACTAAAGGCATGAATTGAGCTCGCCTTTAAGTTGGTGCGGTGAAGTTTATTCTGGCGTTGTAACTGTCTGTAGGCGATGGTGACTACTTAACATCAAGCCTGTCTGCTTTATTGCGATATAATACAGAATACAGAAAATACAGAATACAGAAAATACAGTGAGGAAAGTCCTCACTTCACTACTTTTATTTATCGAATACAGCCAGAATCCCATCCAGAGTTTTATTTTGTTAGAAATGCTCTTTTCAGATTAAGGTGATGACAACTCTTTGTACGTCAATGTAATAGTTAATTACCACTCTCTAGAGCCCAATGATAGTTGTGTTAGACTTTCGTTCAAGAAGTGCTTGGTGATTTACTATATGATAGTGAATGTTTTAGTGTACACTAAAATATAGCGTAGCTACTATATGCAAATGTACTTACTGTTGAGCTAAAATACTTTCAAACTTATATGTAGCGCAATATCTACTCTAACTAGCCTTACGAGATATTTTTAAATGTGTACCTATCAAATATGTATACGATTGTACTTATTGTAAACTTTTATTTTGTATAAATGTGCTAGTTACTTATAATCAAAAAATATACCATGTACTTTTAATGCAGGACCTGGCATCTAGCCATGTTCAAATTTAATACAATACCTCTTTAGAATAACAGTTATTGCGCTTTAAAAAAAAAAAAAAAACATACAGACTTGCCTAAATAAATTGCGATTCCAGTATCTTGTAAAATAAGTAGTGTATTTTTTATTCATATTTCCTGTGTTTACAACCTCTTCATAGCAAAGAATTATAACACACTTATATAACCTTGACACAGTCGTAAGACACTATCATCATAATAATCCGTCATCATGCAGGATAAGCAAGAAAAAAGGCCAATAGTTGTCATATTATTTATTTATAATTACTGGTACCGATACAATAACGAAGAGTCCATGAACAAACGCGAAAATATGTAATGATCACCTAGGCACTAGATTATTAGGTATCGGATATAAAAATAAAAACTTACATGACCCTAACTTAGTATTAAGTTTATAAATATACGAATTATAATGGCTATTTAAATCACGCCAAAATTAGCTACAACCAACTTATCAGTTAAACTAAAGATTATTTCAACCAAATGTGGAGTAACCCAAAATTCAGCGGAAGTGATAATATACATACATTCTATGCAAAAAAACGTAATAGCAAATGAAATATGATCTATCCACTCACGACAACATATTATAGCCAGTTTAATTATGTACTATGGAAGTCTACACGATACATGGCGATGAAGAAAAAAAACTATGAACCAATATGTTTATCTATGCCTATTAATTTAATTATAGAAATAGAAATCCCGAAATAAAATTACATCGTATCGTAATATCGTCGTACATCGTGGATCGAGACCAGTTGCATCTAGTAGCTTCGCTCAAGGCATCTCGTTTTTTTACCAATTGTCATGACGGACAGAGACCACATTTGAATCATCATAAATTAAAATTAAACGCTTTCTTCACTCATAGCCCCACAGTGGGATTTTCTCCTGTGTCGTGGGTGCCATGGACACACAAAGACGAATACACAAACACCCAGACCCAGAACAGAAATTTATAAACTCATCATTCAGATGTCTGTCGGGCCGGGGATCGAACCCGGGACCCACTGCGTGTCAGACCGGTATGGTGACCGCTCCACCACGCGGATCGTTAAAATTAGACATTATAAATGTCTTTTTAGTAAATTTTTAGAAATTTACAATTTGCATTAACACCATTTTTATTGCATTTAGTTTAGTTTTAATTTTTTTACAACTTGTTTTTCACACATACCTATAATGATTTTTTTAACAAAAACTTTATAAAAGGCGGTCGAGTCAGCGTTGTAGTTTCGTGAAAATTTTATTTTCTTTTCGACGCTGCGGTACATCTTGCACTCGTCCAACCCTTGAATTTGTAGGTTTGTTCGATTCCTTTTGATGCAAGGTTTCTTCTTATTTGCGTTTTCTATAATTCTAATCCATTTACGACACATATTAGCCGACGTCTTTGTTTAGTCTGGAGTTTTCAACCTACTTTTCATCTGATCTTTAGTTATATTCCGACAGTATCTCATTTTGCTCTTATCTCACTTTGGGTTCTATTGCTTTGCTTTGCGAAGTTCTTTACTATGATACTTGAATCAATGCGCGTATTTGTTAAAAATACATTAAAATGCACTTTCATCTGATAATACACGCAAAATAAATGCTGTATTACGAACTCTTATGAACAAAGCCTACCCATTGTGGGTTCAAACATTGTTAACGCATTGTTAGTCTCGTAGTTATTAGCGATTAAAATCTGACTGAAAAATAGGTGTTAGTTTTGTTATAAGGAGTTATGATTGAAGATCAAAAGCACACAATTATGTGTCTCTGTACGTCATGGTCTAAAATGTGTTCAATGTGGCATTGAATCAAAATACATGTTCACTGTGTGCCCTTGTATTGACGCACGGAATTTGCCATTATTATTTATTAAGGAGACCAACTCGGGGATTGATTAAACGTATGTTGCTGCCTCTAAGATCAATGTGAACACTGAAAGTATGCCTCAAACCAGTACATAGATACGTTTATCATTTTGGACAAACACTGACATACACACCTGGTTCTGTCCTCAAAACATTATAGTACTGCTATAGACTAACCAGTGTCATGCAGACCAGTGGGCATCGTAAATACAAGCAGATAAGAATTCAGTTTAAGTTGATCACACCTTTAAGTTTTGAAAGACAAAATATATAAAAATTCACGCAGTATACACATGAGCCAAGGGCCAATATCTGCATATGGTCCACTATTTAAAATCCTCAACTGTAAACCATGGCGCGAACTACGCCCAAACCGAATATAACATTAAGAACTAAAACGACACGTCGGTTAAATAGTCTAATATAACATTACTGATTTGTTTAGAAATCAAGTTCTAAACTGGCGTTGCCAATAATTCCCTCCCAGACCAACACTGTTTCTATGTCATAGTTTCGTTTTACGATTCGCTTCTGACGCTGGTTTGATGGATGCAACGGTAATACACTGGCACTGCTAGATGCTACATACTGTAGTCCGTTCTGAGTGCGTAGAGGGCGCTGTATATACAGAGTGGTGTGACAACGGGATCTGATTCGAGGGCTGGAGCGCCCTTAGCGTTTACCGTTGTTGTACGAGAGATTCCGCAGCGGTGCCTTGAAGTTCGCCGCCGCCTGCTGTTGGATCTGGTACGCGAGAGGGTGGATCTTGAACCCGTACAATCTGGTAACACAACATTTTTACATATAATACACGTTTTGAACTATACAATAATCCTAAATAAATTTGTTGGGTCAACACTCACAAAAGCACACTTTGTAAGACTGATAAAATATTTTTTTAAATGTATCAACATAAATGTTAAAGTACATACATTTTTAGCTTTATAGCTTTAGATACTATTTCTATTATCGCACAGTGAGAATGAAAGAAACCAAATACAATATTCCGGCAAATACCTGTAACTACTTGTGATAACATTATCTATCGTCTAGTGAATTAAAAGATCACCATTTCGTTTTACAAAAGGACAAATATAAATTATACGTCTCTTTAAGAACCGTGCGCTTTAATAAACTCCCCAAATTGCAAACATAATTTTGCTACTTCCGCAAAAAGTAAATTTTGTATTAGTTCCCTTTTTCTCTCAACATACTTTATATATCAGGTATTATAAATTAAGATCGATCAAACCAAATGCAGTAAACACACTACAAAGTGGCAGTATATATTATGTTACAATATACATCCGTTTGCTAAGTGCATAATAAATAACATAAATACAATACCTAGGCACGAACTGCGAGGCGGGCCGCTTGGGGCGGTACTCGGGGTGCACCATGAACACCATGTGCGGGAAGCCGGTGCCGAAGTACGCGCCGTCCGTGTGGTGGTGCCGCGACGACTTCGGCGTGTACACGTCCATGCAGCGGGGGCAGTACAGCTTCACCATCGCCTCGCCGGGCACGTCTGACAGACCTGTTTTTCCAAATAATATTTAAAAGGAACTTTAGTTTTAAAATGATAAAATAAATCCTGGTCTATCTGACGCATGTCGCATTTCACTCGACTGGGTAGGGGAATAGTGAAAGGCGCTCGACAGACAAGCCAAGGTCACATGGTTGTGTTTCTGGCTGTTTATTAAAATTTATTAATTTAGACAAGCAAACCATTTTTAACAAAAATAAAAGGACTTACATCATGGCATTATAAAACCATAACTTACTTTATTCAAACCTAACGATAAGGCAGATTGGCTAACCAATGTAAAGTGGTCAAAGTGTCTATGGACATTTGTAACACCAGAGGAGTCAATGCATCGCCGGTATTGAAGGGAAGCTCTTTTCGCACCTTTTATGTATGATTTATTTTTAAGTATAATAAGTCATGGTGTTTGTAATAGAGTTCAATTGATTGTTCACTATACTACGCACTATCACCTTTGGATGTTTATTGTCTAAAGAAATTAAATTGTGTGTCTTTCTTGGAGTTTAATAGGCTACTAAATACACAGATAATTAATACGAATAGTGTAGTATGTACTAATGAACGCGCACCAAGTTACGTTTCCTAACTCCCTTAAGAACCTATTGGAATACAAGATTTATAGAAAAATACCCAGTGAAAACCAACACATACCCAGAGGAAGCATAGGCTGGCACTCGCAGTACACTCTAGGACAGTGGCCAAAATCACCTGCTTGAAACTTCTCTAACATTTGACCAATTCCCCTGAAAAATTTATAAGAAACATTAATTCCTTGATAATTTGAATAAGCAGCCTTTGGCCAACTGCTCGACATCAGCCTCCCATAATGGGAGTTTTTGTCAACACTGCAGCCTGCATGCAGGTTAATGACTGCAGTGGGTGTTGATGTTACATAGGCAGATTCTGTTGCCCATCTGCTAGATTTTAACACTAAGTCGCTTTCCAGAACCTCCATGGGAAGTAAGAGAGTGGTGCTGTAGAAGACCAATGCCACAAGTCACAATTTAAAGAAAAATAATAATTTATCAAATAGGCTATACTGTGACTTTCTCCATGCTGCATTCCCTATTAAACTACATTATCATTTGAGTATTCTTGAACTTCCTATTAACAGTACCTTATAATTAATATTTTTCATAATAGAATGTCTTACCGGTTAGTTAATATGTATCGAGCATGAATCAGGCCGTATAGTATCTCTGAAGCTTGCTCCACCAAATCAGACTGATTAGGATTATCATCGAGGTCATCATCTGTGGCAGTAAAATGTATAGATACAGACATTTTAAGGTTTCATAAGCAAAACAAGAACTGTAAGTTTTGTTATATGTCATAAAGCACAATAGGCCAATCATATCTATAATCGCTAAAATACAATACACTACCCCAGGCATCCTATACACAAAATGGTTTAACTAGTTTCTAATACTAATACATGATAATCTTACACCCATGTAATAAAAGGTCAAAATTAAAGTAAGCTTTATATTTATTCTTTAATCCTATATCGCCAATAGAACATATGCCACTTTTTTTATTTATTTCATTCAAGTTTTCCCATCTGTCGACACAACAAAACATGTTCAACATAAAATGGCCATACATATATTAATAATATGGTACCAATGACAGTATCTATATGTTGCAAATGTTGATTGTGAAATATTATGCTTACTATTTCTTGCATAATCCTCATGAAATTTCATATAGGATATAAGTGAATGATACCAATATTTTCAACTATACACTCAAACTAATAGGAAATATTTGTTCATTTACTTTAAATAACCTTACAATAGCTAGATGTGGGTCTGAAGGTGGTAGAACTCTTTGTGGTTCGTCTCCGGAAGCACCACCGCCACACCTATTTCTGCCTAATAACAGCAGTGTTATGCGCTGTTGTGTTCGGATCTGAAGGGTATGCTAAGGGAGACATACTTTTCCGAGGCATTCCATCTCAGTCCTCAGGAGTAGCAATGCATGTGTGGCTAACCTTAGGTGAGACATTGATCTTATCTAGGGTTGATTACAGATGTCTATGGGCGGCAGTAGCCACTTACCATCAGGTGGACTACATGCTCGTTTGCTAATTTCGTACTATATAAAAAGAAAAATAATGAAACGAAGAAATTAAAGTGATGAAGCAATTAACTGAAACGAATGTACTAACAATTGGGAAATAAACATATAAATAGGCATTGAATAATACATTACCCAGTATCTATAATGAATACTAATAATTGAACTAATTTCCACAACAATTAATTAAGAGACAGCCTGTAATGCAGACATTACTTGGTACAAGTATCACTTTTCTGTACTCACAAATACTCAGTACAACAAAAAAAATTGCAAGTTTCTTCCTTGTAAGGAAAGTTGCTAAAAAGTATACATATATGAATACATGCTAGATTAAAAGTATAAATATCTGCAAGGGTTAATTCTTATAATTTTATATCTTCAATGCCTAAAAATCACAATGAACATAGCGATAGACTGAAGATTCAGATTCCAAGCCTTTTTTGGTTCACAATTACAAGGCGAATATAATAATTACAAGGTGAATATATAAAAGACTAGCTTTTTCCTGTGGCTCCACCTGGACAGACCACACACCACAGTAATGAGTACACCATATTTTAATCTAGGTCTGTGTGTCAAATTTCATCAAAATCGGACCGGTAGTTTTTGTGTGAAAAAGTAACGATCACACAAACTTTCACATTTACATTAGAAGTAAGATTGTCAAATAATTACCTGGTTCCAAATCTAATATCATATCCAGGGCTTGTCTATAGTGTGGCACCTGCTCGTTCAGGCCAGTGAGATTGAACTTGTCATTTATATAGTCCTCATCTACCTGGAAAGTGACAAAATAAAAATATAGAACACAGATGTCAGCTGATTTATGTACAAGGCGACCATTTTAGATCTCAACAGTGGCTATGCATCAGTGATAGGCTTCAGGTAGAACCCCTGTCCTATATGGAGTGTGTTACACATGTTCATGGTTAGTATGATTATTATTTAATTTTGTAGCAACAAATGTCAGATTGCGAGATAAGGTCATTTATTATTCCCAGTGCCTGAAAATTTGATATTGGTAACCATGTCGTGAGCCTTAAATGGAAAACACCTGCTAATCTTACTACTGAAAATGATTCAACAGGCCTAAAATAAAAAGGCCTAGTTATAGTTTTCATTGTTGCAAGAGATACAAAGACGTAATAGCAGTGCCGTTGCAGTACCACCACGGAATTCGAAGACACGGCCACCAGTTGGATCAATATCGTGACATACTACACTAGAACTAATCAAAGTAGTATGTATGGTAACTTACTTCGCAGAAGAATTCGTTGCCTCGTAACCCGCAGAACCATGAAATCCATGATACCTCCTCCGAGCTGCTCATTTTTCTACAAAAACAATTTAGATATAAAGCCTACCGCACTTTCGACAAAAAATACAACGCCTCGCCGTCAACACTATTTGAATCACATTCCTGTATTTACACGACAAGATTTGATGAATAATTTTCTTTTACACTAAAATTTCGACACTGATGATCGTTTTTTTATAAAATCTGTTCGATTTTTCTACAAATATACCAATTAAATGACGATTTAACGATTAGAAACCTCACCTTTTCGTGCCTTGATTAGCCACGCTTGACGGGACGGTTCCTCGAGATGAGGGAGAAATTTCAATTTGCTGTTGTGTGGGTGTGTATTGTCTATGGTATGTAACCAAGCGCACATCACATCATTCACAACGTTCCGTCTTACTCATTTTTTAAGTAATTCGGGATTTAAATTATAGCTCAGACAAAAAGCTTCCAAATTTTCTTTTATTATTTAAAACTTGAGTATCAATCTATATTTTTGTTTAAATGGATACTTTACAAAATAAAAAATATAAATAAAAATTATTTAAACTATATTTTTCAATAAGGCTTAACCCGTCCGATGGCACCAACACGCTCTGCGTGTTCTTGTAAATTTTATCGCGGTGCCACGCAACGCGCCAGGCGCGCTTTGTTCGTCAAAAGATACATTGGTAGTACTCGTGAAAATCATAGTGTTAAAAATATTTTTTCTGTTACTTGAATTAAGTAAACGATTTTATAATTATTTCATCCTTTTAATATAAGGAGTTAATTGCTAAAAGTTGTAAATGAGTATCAACTGGTACAACACTGAACAAGTTATTCAAAAGTTACAAAGCTTTGTTTATAAACACGCTTTCAATAAATGTAGGCGACGAGCGTAGGCCAAACGGGGCTCAGTTTTAAAAAAGAGTAAACGCTTTCTACACTCATAGCCCCACAGTAGGATTTTCTCCTGTGTCGTGGGTGCCATGGACACACAAAGACGAATACACAAACACCCA
>MOOZ01001164.1:462253-473668 GCA_002930495.1 Cecropterus lyciades
TGCAGTCCACCTTGGACTGCAAGCTGATTTGTTACTTCCATACTGTAAAAAAAATATAGTAAGCAACTTTTCAATTGATATTTTTCAACTGGTCTATAGTGTCCGACCAAAGGTCGATTGACAGAAGCTGAAGCCAAAGTCGATTATTCGGCTATCGTAACAATCCTTGGCCGAAACCGAAGATTCAAAAAAACCTAAGTAATTTAGTTCTATATTTGCTAAAAGTCAGTATTTTAACAACTTTTTTATGTAAGGGTTTATGTTGTTTGTATGGAAACTTGTAGAGCTGATAAAAAATATTTTGCTACTTGTCAAAGTTGGTAACCGCGGGCACTAGTAAGTATATAAATATAAATGTAATTGTATTATTAGGCATTTATATTCTTATTAGCTGTGCCCGCGGTTTCACCCGCATTAAAAAAGTGTAACATGAACGAAATATAACCGAAATAACTTCAACAAATTTATTCGTATTGAATGTTCTAAAGTCAGTAGGACTTTAGAACATTTAATGAGAAATGAGAAAGTATCTTTAGTTAAATTGTAAATTCCCGAACAGATATTTACTTCTTTATCACATCCTTCCCTGCCCTCTCCTTTTGGTACTTACGTAATACTTGGATTTCCTCCGTCAAATACGTAAAATTTTGAGTTTCTGGATAGGATACAATTTTACTGATACCCTAAGCTACCACTATACAATAAATGTCGAGCCCTTGCTTTGTAAAAAAGCAAAACAAAATTGCAAAAATTAAGACTGAATATCAAAATAATTAAAATATGTATTGGTTAAGAACATACATAGTACGTAGAGTCGAAGTCTCTCAATCTGATTTTGAGCCATAAATTTATGAGGATTAAGGAATTCAACGTCAAATTTTTCATCATATGCCTCGTTTAGGAACCTGTTAAAATATGTAAGCAACAACTACCAAATTTATATGGTTTAAGCAAACTGTATACCTATATTTACAGGGTTTAAGAGTTGAAGGTCAAATTTAAACAGCATGTCTCAATAAACTTACCAGCCATGTAAAACATGCGATTTAGGAAGGCATTACCACTCGATGAACGCCGAGGAGTTGAAGTTTAAGTTTTTCAAAGGTCTCTTCTTAAAATTGCTCTTATAATTATACATGTAAAAGACTTAATGCCTAACTCCTACGGTTAAGGGATTAGGTAATAATGCATCATCAATATTGGGAAGTTGAAGGTCAAAACTTTCATCTTATATCTCTGCTTACCAATCTTATTATATATCCGTAAGCACCAAATGACCAGCTTCTATAGTTTAGGTTTGAAGTACCTCTGCATCAGCAGGGTTGAGGAGTTGAAGGTTAAAACTTTAATCTTACATCTCTGTTTACCAATCTTATTACATATCCGTAAGCACCAAATGGCCAGCTTCTAGAATTTAGATTTTAAGTACCCATGCATCATCTGGTTTGAGGAGTTGAAGGTCAAAATTTTCATTGTTTGTCTCTGCTTAGTAATCGTATTATGTAACCGTTAGCACCAAATGGCTTAGGCTCTAAGGTTTAGGCTAACAGTACCCCTCCATTATCAGGATCGAGGAGTAGAAGGTCAATTTTTTCATTATATCATGTTATTTTAGATACAAAACGTTTATACCAAGTTACATAAGAATCGGGTTGAGGTTTTACCTTTAATAGTAAGGAACTACTCCCTAATACGGAATGCTAACTTCTCCCCTATTTTAACCTCTTTAACGCCTTTTTTAGTAATAAACGGTAGTCTATGTCCTTTCCCAAAATCAACTCTATGTCCATACCAAATTTCATGAAAATTGGTTCGGAGGTTTAGGCGTGAAAGCGTAGCAGACAGACAGACGGAGTTACTTTCACATTAATAATATTAGTAAGGAAGTAGAGATTTACAATTATATTTATATGTTTATCGAATGCTTAAAGATTCTACTTGGTTTACAATAAATGATTTATTGAAAAACACGACTGAAACAAATGTTCATTTTATTTGGAAATAATTTCCCATTAATTTCTCCACTCCATTGTTACTCCGAGGCCTCCAGACTCCTAAATTCGGTCCTGTACCCTACTGTACATATCTATACTAATATTATAAAGCTGAAAACTGTTTGTTAGGTTGAATGCGTTAATCTCAGGAACTACTGTATTGAATTGTAAATTTATCTTTGTGTTGAATAGTCCATTTATTGAGCAAGGCTATATAATAACATCACGCTTTGTTTGTTTGTGTTTTCTTATGAAGTAGCGGGTGAAACTGCAAGATACAGCCTGCAGTTTCACCCGCTACTTCATAAGAAAACAGCGTTTAGTATGTGCATCCCCATGAGGCGACTATCTAAAATAACAGAAGTGTCAAAGCATCTTTGATTGTCATCAGGTAGGACAGTGTTTTATATGGAGTTGCTTACAGTTGTATGTTCACGGGCGGTAGTGACCACTCACCATCAAATGGGTTGCAAACTCGTTTTCTACTTCAATTCAACGACATTGCTTGCTATTTAAAGGTTGTTAAATCTTTTACGGTTCGTAGCTGGGGTGATTCATCGCCACACCTTTTTCTTACTAATAACATCAGTATTAATCGCTGCTGTATTTAGGTTTGCAGTATGTGGTGAGATAGATGTACGTTCAGACGTTCCAACTTAGTCCTCAGGGGTAGAATCGTCCATGACTGATTTTATCAAGGGTTAGTTACAGATGATTGGCGACAGTGTTCACTTACCTTCAGGTGGACTGCTCATTTGCTACTACAACGTTACAAAGATCTAAACCGTAGGTTAGGT
The DNA here is from genome assembly GCA_002930495.1 of Cecropterus lyciades. NCBI lineage: Eukaryota > Metazoa > Arthropoda > Insecta > Lepidoptera > Hesperiidae > Cecropterus > Cecropterus lyciades. The sequence continues at coordinate 465,045 of MOOZ01001164.1, forward strand.
ATCCTTTGTGTTAGCAGTGCGACAGTTGCTCCACTATAAGTTATGAATGGACCGCGGCATGCGGTGGCGTGGCCGGCGCGCGCCACGCGCATGCGCGTTCCGGGGCCCCTAGCCCGGACTGATCCCGGACTGTAGTGATGTACAACGATTACAGGGAACTGTTGCAGTAAAGGTAATATTATGCAAAGGTGCTACTTTCGGACTGATCAAGAATTGTGTAAGTGTAATGTACTACTGTTTATAAATACAAATGTACAATATGCAGAAATACAATAAAGAAGTAACTATATACACAAATTTGTTAGATACTTATTATATATTTTTCTTTAATTAGATTTATTCTTTGATCATTTATGGTTTATGGGTACACATGCATATTAAAAATAAAGATAGCTCCATTCGTCCAATGTGGTAATGCAGCCAGCCTTCTTGGGTCTGTCCCAGAGGCAATAATAAAGATTTGTAATGTATTATAAATACGATGCATAAAATAATGTATTTTCATTTTTTATTATTGGATAGCTAAACTTGCTACTTGATATTAAAGATGAATATGAAATGATAATACAAAAATATAAGATATAAAATATCATAATCAAATCAAAAAAAGAATCATCCCAAACAAAACAAACGGGAAAAAAACAACAGAAACATTACTTACGGCCTTATGAAATGAGCGCGTACTTAAATTTTAATGTAACGTATTTTCATCTCCGTTTTCCCGTTTCCCTGCCCTACACTGCAGCATTTTCAAGGCCACATCTTTCAGTACTTCAGTAGGCTGCAAGCCGCCAGCGGCAGCGCACGATGTCACGCGCGCGATGACCGCTCCACGCGATCGACGTGCCGACGACAACGTCGAATTACTACCGCTCAAATCAGTGCTGGTCAACAACAATTACAGGGAGGATGAAGCTTACTATCCGCCGACGCCGGTCTTCAACAGCAACCCTTCGAGCTCACATCTGTACGACTACACGCTGCTGTCCAAGAGAACGCCGGCCTCTAAACGGTACTGTGTCCTTTATCTCGCGTTTATAATCGCCAATTTTATTTCTAAATTATAACTGGGTGTTGATTTCTTTTATTACTTAGAATAGATTTAATTTGAACCCTTGTTAGTGTAACCAAACACGTCGATTTCCGTAGCCTGAGCTCGACATCTAAACAAAGGATTTCTATTTGTACAGGTTTCAGGTGAATTAGGGTTTCGTTACAACATCAAATAGTTACTGTTAGTTTGTAAATAAACAGCTTTCTTGCTTAAAAATATTCATTTATTTTATGGTCTTTAAATGATAATTTTACAATTAGAACAAGTAAACTGCTTTGAATTAATGAATTCGTTATATTACATTAATATTTCTATAGTAATTCAGTGCACTGGTACAGATATGGTATCCTACAGTGATCTCTTTATATTAGTATTGCACCCCTGAGCTTAATCCCTGTGAAATAATCAGTTCTGTTTACTAACACAGATTACATTTCAGGAGGATTAACGGGGTGTTTAATCTTGACCATATTAAAGATAATGCAATCAAAAAACAAACAGTATTTAGTGGTTTCATATTATCAAGTAAATATAAGTAATAAATCTGTAGAATTTTATATTACGTTATTGTTAAGATCTAAAGCAAAAGAAATAGATCTACTTGCTAGGCAAATGCAGTTTCCCGTTATTAAAATCTTAGGAAGTTAAATTAAAAATATATATACAGCAGTAAGTGGCTACTATTACCGTGTCTCTTATTAAACTCACATAATATTAGTTGCGTAGACAGATGCGTTGCTAGCCATGAGGACTAAGTTGGAACGTGTACGATAAGTTTTTTTTATAATATGGAAATAGTAAACGAGCATGTGTCCACCTGATGATAAGTGGCCACTGCCGCATGGACGTCGTAATCAACCCCAGAAAAGATCAAGTCTTGTCTGAGGTTAGCCACTGATGCGTTGCTAAACCTAAGGACTAAGTTGGAACGTCTCGGATGAGTATATCCCTTGCCACACTCTTCTGGTTTGAAGAGTGTGGCAAGAGATAAATAGTTGTGGCAGTGGTGCTTCCGGAGTCGAACGTAAATAAACAAAACATAATTTAACTTTCTTTTGGTATCTCAGGTTGCTGGCCAGATCAGCCCAACCAGCACCCACGCCGCTGCTGACGTTGTGCGGAGCCCCGCCGCCATCGCGGAAACGCGAAGAGCTGACAGCGCTTGCCAACCTCAGAAAGAAGGTTGCTCCAGCCCTTCTCACTCCTGATAAGTAAGAATTCTTATTTTATATCATATACAATGCTCTCAAACGGATGATGGGCATCACAATTTACGGTGGTCTGTAGTCTCCAATACAATAGAATAAGGTAACGAGTAAAGCCTTGTTTATACCTACAGACGTATTAAATTAATACATTTAACCGTAAATATTTTCACGTTTATAATATATGTATAATAACACTTTTGTAACAAACATTGTTACAAAAGTGCTTTGTTGCTTTAAAATTTGTCCGCAACCAATTTCCTAATTCATCTGGTACTCAGCGTAATAAAAAAAATCTAGTGTTTTTTGACGCCTTTGAAAGGTTTATATATAGATAGATATCAAATTATTTATTTATAGTAACATTAAAATATATTAAAAAAATATATATATACAAAGTAATACAAGGAAAAAAAAAGGATAAACCCACTGAGTTTCTTGCCGGATCTTCTCAGTTGGAGTCGTGGTGGTAGTGTAAGAAAAAATATTGTAATTGACAATTTGTAAGTGCCACCGTAGGCCTATGCAAAATAATGATATTTCATTTCATTTCATTAAATAATTTAGAGTTGTATGAATCATTTAAAAACGCTTCGTTGTTGTAATAAATCATTCAAAAATCTTCTAATTTAATGAATACAGGTGTCGATATAATTGTTATAAATCGTAACCAAACAGTATATTAGAAACATTAACGAGGTTTACACGTAGTACTTATGCTGTATATTAACATTAAGTACCGGTTTAAATAAAAGCAATATTCTTACATTTTATTTAGTTAGTCTCCACTAAAATTAGTAATATTTTATACAAGCGACAATTAGTTGCTTGTTTAAATAGTTTATTTTTATTACTAATAAAAACGTGGCAATTCTCGTTAGGTAATTTATAGGAGCCTTTTAACAATACAAAACGTCGGTAAAGTAATCACAGCGATAAATATTTGCGATTAACACTTCTTTTGTTCCGCGACACGCAACACCTTGGAATGCCTATCTTCACATCAGGAGCTATTATTTTGAAACACGTTCCTAAAGAGGGTTAAAATTGGTGATGTAGCGGCTCATGGCTACTTGAAGGTTACTAAATATTTTGTTTTAAACTTTTCTTTAAAGTGTATGAAATACTGTTACTCACTTGCTTAACCACTATTTTTTGTTTCGAGAGGTCAAGTCGAAAGGCTTTGAAGATTGATTTAGATATAAAAAAAATATCAACGTTATGGAATTTAAACATTTTTTTCACCGATTCACCATTCTATAAGTTGTACGTTTTCATAATTCATTATTTTGATTATAATATGTAATTCGCCATAAAAGTCTTTCTTCGTCAAAATACGGTCCACCGACCCTATCCTGTAGAAAATAGGTAGTACGTATAGATGCCTGAACCTATATTTAGAGTTGTTGGATTCACCTCGTTCAAGATTTAATAATACCTGATTCTTATTGTTTACTTACAAATCTTAGCTATTTTTAAATATTATTTAGGGTAGCTTTGTTATTTTCTGTTATTAATGGTTCGTAAGTCACGGCCCTGGGTTGTAGGTTGTCCCAGGTGTCACGATGTTAGCGCACGAATCATTAACTCGATTTATTATGGGCCAATTCGATTTCATGCGAATTGTGGCTAACTCGATTTACGAAATCGAATAGGTATAATAGCTGTATAAGTTTGTTTTTTGTTATTCTTGTATTCGTATCACGCTATGTTTCATTTTTTTGATTTATGTTATAGATGTATTTTATTTGAACATTTAATAATATAATTTACATTTATCATACTTTTATACCTTGTAAGCAATGTACCTGCCTTACCTACTATGATTAACGGTCTCCCAATGCAACAAATAAATGAAATATTAAAAACAGTTAACTGTTCAATTGTTTGTTTTTGCCTCCATGTGATCCCCAAGGAATGACAGCTAGTTTAAAAATATAAATAGTTACTAAAAACAACACGACGTAATTTACTGCATCATGGTGATTCTAAAACGATCTGAAACTATACACGGAAGATTGAATCGGAATTTCTGTAGTATTATATACTTACACACAGTGTAACTACCAAGAGAATTGAGTTAACATCACATAATCTGATCTTTCCCTAAAAGATCAAATGTAAAGATATCCGACCTTTTTGCGGGAAACAGGCAACGAAAGTCGAAAATTTTCTACGGAAAATATTCCCAATCTTTTGCAACCAAAACAATTCTAGGCTACAATTAAGTCTCTAGTTGGATTTGGATTTTTATTATTAAATTTAAATTATTTTAAGGTAGTTTTATATTATGAAATAATATATAAAAGCCTGTGATTTATTTTCTTGCATTCTTGCAGATATCCCTCCAGAAACAACAACGAAGCACTAAAGAAACACGACAACGAAACTGAGCCGCTCGACAATAGACCCAAACTTTTACAAAAGGTAAGTCACAACTGATAGAGACTGCTATTTAGTCTTATATGTGTATGTCCTTTATGAAATTCGTCAGATGGTAGAACAAACATTGGACGCCACCGCTAAACTTATTTCTAGCGTGCAGTAATTGTGAAGGGTGTGACTCATATAACCTTCGTTACATATATAGATATATACTAATATGATTATATATATACATATGTATATATGTCCACCATGACCATCTCACGGATAACCTTGATTGATACTTCAATCTTTAAAAAAAACTTAAAAATTTGTCTATTATATTTGGATAAGTCATTTTATATCTTTAACAAATTAAATATGTGACATATACCAACACCATTAGAGAGAGTGTTTGATGATAGATCGATGCTTCCTATACAAAATAATTATGTAAGTTATGAGTATGTTACTTTCACATTATGCTAGTTATAGTGTGTGAAACGAAACAAAGTGGTTGAACACAAGTCACAAATAAATTGTGACTTGTGTTCAACCACTTTGTTTCTTTCAATGTTTTGTTTTCAAATTAGCACAATAAGCTATATCTTCATTAAGATTTTAATCATATCTATTTGCTATTTGCTCAACTGACCTTTTTTTTTATTTATTTAAAATGTTTTACGGCCATCTTTTTTCTTAATTGAGCTTTATCACCAAAACAGATAACTAAAGACGATACGACGATAACGATAGAACTGTTGGTGATCACAAAGTTGGGCTTATGCTTATTTGCGTTGAAACGATATTTTGTCAATCAATTTGTCCGACAGACTTTTGGAATCGGGTAAACTTTTGGACATATTTCGTTTACCATTATCGTATTATCAAGCGTTTATAAACGTTTTTACACTCATAGCCCCACAGTAGGATTTTCTCCTGTGTCGTGGGTGCCATGGACACACAAAGACGAATACATAAACACCCAGACCCAGAACAGAAATCTAAACTCATCATTCAGATGTCTAGCTGGTGATCGAACCCGGGGCCCACTGCGTGTCAGACCGGTAAGGTGACGTGACCTCTCCGCTACGCGGGTCGTCGAATTATCATAAACTTATTTCAAGTTTTTCAATTGCGCCGCTTTTAAAAGCGACATAATTTAAATGAGTGTGAGAGGAAATTTAATTACTCACAACCGTCGACCTTATTTTGTGTATCAGGCAGTTTGTGCCACGTACCACGTTGCTAGTAATTAGTAAGTATAAACTATGTATATTACCCATGGTCACTGCATAATGTGCTATGCCGCAATAGTTAATTGGAACCGCAAAGGAAAAAAATAGCTAGGTGTTCAGGTAATAAAAATGTTAATATACAAATTAGTAAACATAAATAACATTGAATAATATTGTATGTATCATGGAATATTACGTGAAATGACTCATATTAAATGCTTAAACAAAGCCTATTCAATTCTTTTTTCTTAAATTTTAATAATATGACATAAATAATTTGATTTGACAGACTTCAATTTTATTTATAAGCGGTCGCTTGTAGAGCGTAACGCGTAGCACGCCGTAGCATACGTAGAAAAACACGTAGCATGCAGCACGTGTAGCATTTTGGTAGAGTCACGGAAAAATCTACAAAATGAGTACATAATAATATGTAAGTTATCAAGTTTTATAATATTAAAGAAAAGAATGAAGGTAGAAACCAAAATATTGTCATAAATAAAATATTTTGTTATTACATTTTTGTCATAGTATTACATTTTTTGTCGTAGCTTAGTTGTAGCAGCATTGTAGAAGACTGTATTGTTATAACATTAATTCGATTAATTAAGATCGAATAGTATGAATTGGCTTTGATTAAGTGGCAATTAATTTCATTTGCTAATGCCCATAATGTGCCGTTTCGTAGTTATATGGGTCAAATAAGATGTATTAATTCAATTAACATGAGGTCTTTATAAAAATATAATAAAATAAATGTGTGTTTATTATGTCAAAATAATTGATTTTGTACTGAATGCATATGAAAATATATATGGTGCTTATAACAAAAAAAAAAATTATTACATTTGTCTGTTTGTATATTTGTGCTGGTTAATTTATTCCTCGAAATAGCTCGTCTGATTTTGACGGGATTTCAATCGACATGTAGCTTATGTTGTAAAACCTAACTGATGCCTTTTCAATCTTAAGAAAAAAAATGTTCCGCGCAAAAAAATCTCAAGAATGAACGCATGCCCTACGCGCACTTAGATGCTGTCGCTGGCGCTTACGTCAGTTTTTATTGACTCGCTTTTATTCCCTTCGGTCGTATCTATGAATGTTTGTAATGAAATATTTTAATCTTATTTAATATCCTAATAATCTTTTTATCGTAAAAAAGCGTGAAAAAAAAGGTATTTGTGAGACATTTTATACCGACAATAATAACCTTCTAAGTTCAGCTTGTTTCAAACGCGTGTTTTTTAAGTTTTTAAAGTATTATTTGTTTTTACATTTATCTTTATTTTAAAAAATGCTAGTGTTGTTATTGTAACTGTTGAAGGTCTAAAGTTTAGGTTATAAAAATATATTATTAAACGCGGTTGAATCCGCAGGGTACAGCTAGTGAAAGAACAAAATTAAACGGATAGATTTATACTACTAAAGTGATATAGATAGGACGGGGGAATTCAATCTTAACCCATGATCAATCAAATAACGTCCTTGTAACGAGATATAAAGTCAGTAAATATAGGGTTGGAGTAAGTAATATCGGCCCTGCCGTCAATACATGATGGATGTGCACGGGTATGAGAAAGGCATTTATTTTCCATCAGCATAAAACGTTCATAATCGCGTATTTCATATAACCTGATAAGTTGGGAATACTTATCATGATTAAGTTATGGATTACCATCCGAGGTTTTGGATTTATATTACATTCTTTTTCTATATTATGTCAAACCGATTTTTTTTCGTTAGGTTGTTTTGTAAATACTTATATGTCTATAAATGCTTTTTGACTACCGGGAGAACACTGTTGTAATAAAATGTACATCTCTTAAGCTTTTGCACCTTATTGTTCACACAATGGACTCTACATCATCTAGTGGGTACATCTAGGGTACTCTTACATAAAAATATTAAATGAATTAATAGAAAATGAAAAATGTTTGTAGCGTTTTCTTTAAAAACATTTTTTGACAAGAGCAAAATTTAGAGTATTTAAAATGAAAAAAATAAAAACATTTTAAATAGCATTTGTTTAAAATATGTCCCATTAAGACTCTTTTCAGAAGCATTTACTTATATATATATCTAAGGCGACAATTAAGAATCAAAATAATGGAGCCCATGGCTTATAACGATTTTCGCAAACGGGACCCACCGTAGCCATTTCAAAGACGTGCCAGGGCCGGAAACAGGTTGCGCCGCCCTTGACCCGATCCACCCAAATACTGCGTGACCTTAGGATCTGCCTACGAACAATTCCAGCCCTTCCGCCCGACGCGACTGTAATGGGAGGCCCATTTACATCTGATTAGCGGGAAAGGTCAAATTCGTTTGAACTTCATCTGTCTGACAAAGGAACCCAGCTGTTAAGTCGATAATGGAGGTACTCAGCTGTTTTGTCGATAGGGTCTTGCTACGATTGTAAGATAAGACCTAGTTATCAGATTCACGTTGGAGTTACTTATGTAGTAATTTGTACTACCCTTGCCTTTATCTACATCTACCTCGTACCTACATAATAGGTTGGGGAAAAAGTCTTTTCGCATTATAGTATGTATGAACTTGTAATATAATCTCTTTGGTTATACTATTTGTATCTGGCTGGTTTTACATAATTCCAAATTCAAATTAGGAAAATGTGTGATTTTCATTTGTTTTTCGTACTGTCAAGATGTGTATGTGTGTGTGTGTAAGTGAATCTAATGAAGAAATTCGATACATTTTAAAATTTTACTACAAAAAAGGTAAAATGCAACGCAAGCCGCGAAA
>MOOZ01001164.1:487018-512963 GCA_002930495.1 Cecropterus lyciades
ATAATCAATTACAGATAAGTTGCTACTATTGCAGACCAAGATGGCCGCTTCATATAAAAGTGAGCCGGTCACATTCTTCTACCAAAACGCAAGAACTTCTTTTCGCTAGAAATAGGTGTGGCGGAACCTCTTCGGCCGAAGCATATTACTACAAGCATATTCTGTTACATAAGTATGGTCCAGATAATCAATAAAATCAATGAAAAACTCTTCAGAAAGAGCCATAGATTATATACGGGTATACGGTATATATAGGTAGGTATACGAACTAGTAAGGTTCTTGGGAGTTTAGTGTGTATTAGAAATTAATCACTTGTTTTAAAGTAAAAGGAAATATCTGAATATTACGAACCTGAGACTTTGAGAGACATATTGGTGTAATCTTTGATTGTCCTTGTTAATCCTTGGTGGTTTATAAGAATGAATGAAGAAGTAGTAAACGAGCATGCAGACCACCGGTTGCTTAGTGGCCACTACCGCCCGTGGACATCTGTAAGCAACCTCAGGGATTCCATCTTAAATTAATCACATATGCGTTGCTACAGGCAATAACTGTTTTATGCTGGAATTATAGTGGAAACACTAATGGATTAATGATATATACTATTCATATATTACGTACTAAACCTTTGGACTGAGTTAAAACAAGTTTCAGCATGATGTAAGGTGAATTCTTCCTGACCGTGCACACAAATGTAGAGTTTAATAAAATATTAAAGGCATTATAATAGCTTACATTTTTGGCCTGCGTTTGAAAGGTTCTCGCTGAATAGAATCCATTGCGGCTCTGTGGTTTTAATTTTCCATTCCTGATGAAAAACCTTTTGTTCTGATTCATCCTTTGTGGCCAGCACGCTTTCACAGCAAAGTGGAATGGTTGGTTCTATTTAAAAAATACGGGTTAAGTGCAGCCAGCTTAAAGTTTTGAATATTTTAAAAATTGTCTACGAATGTCTAGAGATACGTTTTTATAACAGTGGTCTGAGTACGAGTTAATTATGTTAATAAACTCGTACTCGTACTAAGGGTATAGTTCTAACAACTTTTTAACCGACTTTAAAAAAGAGGTTCTCAATTCGACTGTATTTTTTTATGTTTGAAAATTCTTTACTTTCGACAGGATGAACCAATATTGACATTTTTTTTAATTAAAGCTAGTGCTTCCCGTGGGGTCCTATTTGAATTTGGTTCAATTCTGATAAAGACATCCATGAGAAAACCACATAAGTCTTAAATTTGCATTTAGACTGTGCGCAACAAATAGACGAATAACTCCGCTTCTACCAATCCGATTGTCATAAAACTTTAAATTAACATTCCTTCTACTCCTCGAACCTGATGATGTAGGGGTATTGCAAGCCAAAAACAGCCAAAAAGTTTGCCATTTGGTGCTCTGGTGGTGGTGGTAATATATAATAAGATTACTGATCAGAGACATACTATAGAAAGTTTGACCTTCGACTCTTCCACCCTGATGATGTAGGGGTCCTTCAAACCTGACCTATAAACCATAGAAGTTGGCTATTTGGTGCTTACGTATATGCAGTAAGATTACTATGCAGTGACATAAGATGAAAATTCTGACCTTCAACTCCTCAAACCTCGTGATGCAGGGTACTGCAGGCCTAACCATAAATGTTGGCCATTTGGTGCTTACGGATATAATACGATTGCTACGCAGGGACATGAGATGTCAAACGGACCTTCAACTCATTAACCCTGATGATGCAGGGGTATTTCGAACCTAGACCATAGAAGTTGGATATTTGGTGCTAACGTGTATGCAGCTCTTTCATACGCATTACATAGTACATAGTTCTGATGGCGGCGCTCATATATTATACTTGTAGGACGAAGATTCGTCGTTGTAATCTAACAAAATATTATTCAGAACTATGTACTGTGTATGAAAGAAACCAACATATATTAAAATTATTTTTTGCTTTTTTGTGCCATAAAAGTCGGTTACTATTTTTTTGTGATTTTTTTTTAATAAATATAATTGTAAGAAAAATGTCTATCACTCTTAGCATACCAGTAAATTGTAGCCTTTAATTCTGCCTGTAATGTCCTCTGCTTATGTGAGACAGTTTCAAATAAATCGTCCCAGCAAATACATATGTTGTATATAAGCAGGCTAGCAGGCACTCAAAACCAGGAGTGATATAATATATTTTTTAATATCCGAATTGATAACAATAAATGTGAGTGAAATATATAAAAATTATATCACCTATATAACTCCCGCGAATCAGACTTATCCGGTATCCAACAAGCCTTTTAGAGCTATTTAGCCCACTGCTCTTGCATTAATAAAAACAGAATAATCTTTAGTAAGGTGTAACTATTCAATACATTATTAAAAATCTACAATTTCCTTGTTTTGTATACCTAACTTAACGTAAGTTCTTCAACTAAAGTTACAATAATGATTACATGGCCGGTAGCCAGCCCGTGTTGGGACCTGAATGCAATATCGGTATGAATGTTGGCGAGCGAGCCATTTGGCGCACATCCAATACATGCCTTATTGCTACTGAAAATTCGGCCTCAATTCCCAATTCTGTCTAGAATTTATGCTGAGGTTTAATTTAATTTCGACGTTAGTTCAATTTATACGAACTTCTATACAATTTAGTGTATATACCTATAAGTGTGTTAGTTAAGTCCGTGATACTGATTTTCGAACTCATTAATGTAACAACTTTTATATTCAAGATGGCTGTATTTAAAGTAGTAATGAATGTGGTTCGCCGAGGTACCACCGCTACACCTATATATTTTTTTATAGTATGGGAGTAGCAAACGAGCATGCAGTCCACCTTATGGTAAGTGGCTACTGCCGCCTGTCTGTAATCAACCCTAGATAAGATCAAAGTCTCATCTAAGGTTAGTCACAGATGCGTTGCTACCCCTGAGGACTGAGATGGAATGCCTCGGAAAAGTATGTCTGCCTTACCACACCATTCAGACCAGATCACAACAGCGCATAACACTGCTGTTACAAGGCAGACATAGGTGTGGCGGTGGTGCTTCCGGAACCGAACCACAAAGAGTTCTACCACATTTAAATATTTTCTATTTCTAGCTAGAAGCGGTTTTTGCGTTTTCGTGAAAGTGTGGTTGCCGGCTCACTTTTATATTCTTTAGTTTAGTCTTCAGAAGTAGCAAAGTATCTGTGATTGACTTCATATGGAACCCTTGTTCTGTATATAGTTACTTTTACTTGTACATGGGCGGCCACTTACCATAAGGTGGACTGCATGCTCGTTTGCTACTTCAATGTTATAATACACTTACACACTCAAAATCAGAAACAGCAACGATTGACAACCGGTCATAAAGTAGAAATAAGTGTAGCGCTAATTCCATCAACTGCAAGCGATTTTGCCATCTGAGCACAATCGTTTGCATTTAAATTAGCCGGCACCCTAAGCACACAAGTATTTGGGACCCTGTTCGACAACGGATTACGCTGTACTTAGGTAGGTAAACAGCGTGTAAACAACAGCGAAATATTAAAACAATTACTAAGTTTTATGAACATATAAAAAATATGTTATATTTACTGCTTTTTATTAAGCGAATGAGCTGCCTATTTAGTAAACACGGCACTAACTAATATGACAATTCAATCGATCTAAAACTAGATAAAAACAATTACGTTATTAGCCTTGATCCAATTACGAGCAGGTGCTACAGAACAGGCCGGTGAGCATGGTGGTGCAGTGGAGCGAGGTGCGCACCGCGTGGCAAGACAGCGACTTCATCACCGAATGCCTCTGCTGGCACAACGTGTACCGCCAGCGGCACAGCGCGCCCCAGCTCTACATGGCACCTGAGGTATGTACAAATTGTAATTGAAATCGTATAAAACCAAACTTAATTAAAAACACTTTCTATACTAGGATACACAAACATCCAGACCCACAGACGAATACACAAACATCCAGACCCACAACAGATCTTCTAAACTCATTATTCAGATATCAGTCTGGCTGAGGAATGGACCCGAAACCCCCATCCTTCCACTGTGTGTTATATGGTGACCGTCGCATGGTTCGTCAAATAATTATTTTAAAAATATTATTTTTTAAATCTACGTGAACGTTAACCACCTGCCACCTACTGAAATGATATGAAATGAAACGTCTTTATTATGCATAGGCCTACGGACAAATTGTTATTTACAATATTTTTTCTTACATTACCACCGGATCAGGAAATGAACTCAACTGAAAAGATCCGGCAAGAAACTCAGCGGGTTTGTCTTTTATCTTTGGAATACTTTTTTTATAACCATCTTGTTTATTACATGGCCAATAAAAGCTAGCTCCAGTATGTTGCCTTCCATTTGACTAAACAAAGACTTGTTTGGCAAGATACGACGATTCGACGACTCGTGTAGCGGAGCGGTCACCATACCGGACTGACACGCACTGGGTCCCGGGTTCGATCCCCGGCCAGAAAGTCATCTGAATGATGAGTTTAGATTTCTGTTCTGGGTATGGGTGTTTGTGTATTCGTCTTTGTGTGTCCATGGCACCCACGACACAGGAGAAAATCCTACTGTGGGGCTGTGAGTGTAGAAAGCGTTTATGTTTATGTTTAAGATACGCTTTGACAGTTAACCATTGAAGTATATACTCATCTATTTCACTAACGAGAAAAAACTCACTACGTTTGATTATTTGCAAGTTTTGTAAAATTTTCTTATAACATTTTTGTCCAGCGCGTGCACTATAGAAAATATCATAATGGAGGGAATGTAATACGATATTGCTGAAACACGTTCAAAAGAGCCAAAACAGTCACATAGATCTCGCGATGCCAAACGCATCTATTACACAACATTGGCCGGTATTTCAAGAGGTCAGGTTCAAAAGATTGGATTTAAAGTTTAAAGTGGCTTTAGTATCTAACCTTTAAAAACTTTTCTCTTAAAAGAATATGTTCTTATTCGGAAAGATTTGAAGCAAAGGTCATAGTAGACTTATCCATCTTGAAATGTCGATTTAGCTACTTATCCATTTAAATAGTAACTTCTAAGGAAATGTATGAATGACTATGTATTTTTTGCAAGATACCTGCATTAATTTTATTCATTTGAAATATGAGTATGTTATTAATAAGAAAAGAGGAACGCGAGGATCATTAAATTTGATAATATAAAAACTTCGATAGAGTCCATTGAAGTTTTTATTAAAGTACTTACATTCGTAAGCATTTCTTGAAATCGCACTGTGCTCTCCTTGCCTAACTAACCAAACCTAGCATACCTTTGTATATCACTTGTTCAAAAATTTTGCTCATTTGTTGTAAATTGGAGTATCAAAATAAATTATAGTCCCATTCGAGACAGCTCGTAATAACGTGTGATTTTTTTTAATTGTGATAAAAAAAATCTTTCAGTTGTGCGATTATGCTCAAGCGTGGGCAAACCACCTGGCGCACACCAACAAGTTCCACTACAGGAATGACCGTGACGTTGGGCAGAATCTGTACCAGCGGCCTGTCAGTGACATCCAACCTGATATCACGGGTAAGGTGACGAAATTTTATCTATGTAGTTACAGGGCTATATTTAGAGATCTGGAGGCCTCAGGACAAACAAGGTGCGAAACCCCTCCCCGCCCCCCAATATTTTTCAAATAATGTATAACTCAGTAAAAATTTGTTCTCAAAAAAGATGACCAATTCTACCAAGGTCTGCAATTGATTTGACTACAAAAAAGGTTGTCTTATCCAAAATTTGATACATTTTTTTCGAAATCTCTAGCGTAGGGGGTAGCGTTTTGTGGAGGCTTGTTTAGTTGTAAGTATGTCCTTAAAATAGTTTGCTTTTCAATGTAACTATTAGATTTTTGAGACAACTCGTCTTAGTGATTCAACCTTGCTCCTTGTGTATTGCAAATGTAATTACGAAATAGGTTCTGTGTATAACATCCTTATCATAAATCAAACATCTTTCAGGACAAGAAGTGTCATCATATTGGTACGCAGCAGTTCGACAGTACAACTTCTTTAAAGATACGGATGTTTTGCATGCAAATGTTAATGCAGGTAATAATAATTTCATATGCAAAAATTTAAACAAACATGAAATTACGTTGGTATGATTTAACTGATAATTATCAATAACTTTGATTTTACTGTTCTGAAAAGATGAGTGGAATACAAATAAGTAAAAACCGTCATCGTAACAATACGCTTTTGGTAATTCACTCCTAGAGATAAACCACCATAACTCAAGGGCCAAGAAACATGCTCTTGACGCTGCAAGTGTCAAGAGACGAGCGAATTTCAGCAAATATCGCAACAATGCAGCTAACTTTCGTGGCCTTATACTAGACCACACATGGTTTTATCAATGAAGTTTGTAGCGAAGCGAAGAGCGCCCAAAGCGAATGCTAGAGGCCTTGAATTAAAGTACCTAAAACTAAAATTTATTTTTATGAAATTAAAACTTGTTTTCCAGGTCACTTCACACAAATGGTATGGGTGTCGACACGATTTTTCGGAGTGGGCAAGGCGCGCTCCCGTGCAGGGAAGGTCATTGTCGTAGCCAACTACTCTCCTCCCGGCAACATCACCGGCCAGTTCGAGGCCAACGTGCTCCCGCCTCTCCCGGACAACTTCCCGGAGCCCCCGCAGGAACACTGACGACAGCTTTCCATACGTGGCAGGAGATTTAAGATCGATGCTACGTATAAGAAGTGAATGAGTAGCGTGATTCGGTTGTTTGAGAGACGTTGTGTTTTGTGTTGGATATGGGTTTTGTTGTTTCACTTTTAGGAGTGTTCTCCGATGTATGTGAAAGTTACTGATTGTAAACATTGGGAAATAGTCAAGACGACGGAAATAACGACGGAAAATCTGCGCAATGTAATAAGATTTAGGAGAAACGAAGCGAAAATTTTTTAATGTGGTTCAAGAAATAATTGTGAAGACTTAACTTCATACGAATTTGTTGATAGGTGGTTCCAAAGAATGTAATCGATATAGGTACATCGATTACAACGAATTTTTGAATGTATATTTAAAAACAATTGTGCAAGTTATTTGTTTCGAATACAATTCTTACAAAACGCACGTAATGGGCTTAAATCACTTTCCCAAACGTAAAGAGATCATTATTAATTACGCTGTAACGGTAATCAAACAAAAGGATAGTTCGTATTGTATAAATTCTTCCCAACAAATTCCAGTAGGTTTAAAGTAATCCTGACTAGCTTCACGCTTAGTGTAGGAAATAGAAAATCGGTTGTTTTGCCTGAGCTTACCCTTTGATAACAGTTTTAGTGCTTAGCTATAGAATTAAATTTATTGATGTTATAATATTCGTACGCACACTAATTATATAATTATACATCGATAATACGGCCGTTAGATTAATTAGACTTGAAGTTAACTTTAAAAAACAGGACAAATTGTGGTAAAAAACGAAGTTAAAATACGTAACATATTTCTTAAGTAGTCTCTTATTAAAACAGCAGTGCTTAGTCTAGTCTGGTAATCTATTTAATACGCTAGAAAATAAATTTAGTTTTAATTGCTTTTAGTACACCTATGCGATAACTACAAATTTTAAATTATAAACCATAGACTAGAAAGCTCTCACATAATATCGTCGTTTAAGTTCTAGCACCGCGTAAGTAATTTTTTGGCGGTAATGACATTTTGAAAATAGTCGTCATTGGAATCGAAATAGGCGTCGTTTCGTCCAAACAGAATGAAAGTAGGTACAACACAAAAATATCTTTAAATTATGGAAAATTTAAAGTACAAAATGGAACTTTAGTTGCGGCTATATAAAATTAATCGGTTTTTGTCTCTCCAATTTTTTTCCAAAAATGACTTACGCGGTGATAGAACTAATATATCGTATATTAGATTATTAGAGGCCTACTGAAAGTATTTACTGAGGACAACGAATAATATTATAATGTTACCTAAAAAAATCATACCGGTCTATTTTCGTCATAAAATAAATAGCTACTTATTATTTGTTGGTAGCTTGCTGTAGAAATTGGTTTAAATGAATAATCAGATTAACAAAAACGTTAAGTCTGATAATAATTGAAGACAAATTACAAAAAGTAAAATTAAACATGAGATAAGTATGTTAATGAAAATATAAATATAAATAGAAGTAAGTACAAAATATCTACGATGTTTTTAGATACAAGTGAAATTGTTGATTTATAAATAATTTTTCTAGTACGCTAGATCGAAGTTAATCCAATCACATTTATTTCATTACATTAATACGAGTATGTACTCAATACTTTTATTTCGATACCAAGTACATTTAGCATCGATATAAATCTTGCGATACTAACTACTATCGAAACGAAAGTAGGTGGTATCGAATCTAAACAAAATGTACGTATGTTATTAAACATTTTTTTATTTCTGAACGCACCTATCGTCGTGAACAAGTCAGACTATGTAATGGGATGTCATGAAATTAAAATTTTCCTGGTTGCCCTAAAACATTTAATTGTTGTTGCAACGTCAGTTCCAACTGAGTACTTATTTTCCAAAGCAGGTGCAACAATATCACAAACAAATATTTCTTTACTCGTAATGCATAAATCTGTGGTTATTATTTTGGAACTTGTTCAACATATATCACTGCCAAGATTTTTTTTTTCTTTTTATATTGCCATTAACATAAATATAAAATGTATCGATATAAGTATCGATACTTTAAGGATACTCATATGAGTAGTATCGAAAAACAGTTTAAGTACTACTTAAATGGGTAAGTATCGATACCTTATGAGTATCGGAACGTCCCTAGTTCTAATACCGCGGTGCCAGCAACATACCAGGTGCGTTCAGTGTTTTTTAAACAACACTGCATCGGAAAAGCATTTGTAAAAAAAAATCATTGTTTATAGTAAATGTAGTTTTATACATACGATCACAATGGTAATTTGATTTGAGCTTAAATCTACAACTATCATAGTTGTAGATTCAGAGATTGTAGATTAGATCGCATTAGCAGATAGGGTTTCCAAAAACGTAAATAACGACTTAGCATCATATTTAACGGTTTAACGTATTTGCCCATATAATAATAACTGGGAACTCATAAACGAATATAAAACCGTGTACTCGTATGAATAAGCTAGAATTACTGCTAAACTTATTTATTAGACTATTATCAACGACTTAATGTCGCACACCCCGTCTTCCTCAAAGGTTGATGATATTAAAATCTACACTTGTTGAATTTTTAGTGTGGCCCCTCTAGGATCATATTTTCGATTTATAAAAATAATTTAATATAGTGATTAGACAAATTAGCTTTGGTAATTCCTATTTGATATATCTGTGCTTCTATAAATCTAGACTAAGTAATTTAGATTCTGCCGTTTTTCTTGGATGTATTTTATCTCATATGCAATAACCCCGATTAAAATTATACTTTATTACTAAAATTTGCACTTTATTTAGAAAATGGTAGAACCAGAGAGAGTTACCACCGTCACACCGATGTTTAAATGAAGCAGTTCTTGTTTTACGGTGGGAGGGAAATCAATGATATAAATATTTAAATAAATAGATGCTTATTATTATTTTACACAATATTAGAGTCAGACAGTAGGTATTTTTATGGATAATATCAAACAAAAATGTGATTAAAAAGTGATTATTTTTGTTTACAATATACCATGTTAATTTTATTGTATTGATTAAACAGTTATTAAACATTTATTATTAAAAGTATAGATTATAGTAAGCTAAAGGAATAGCCATGTCATTATGTGCTGTATATGTCGCAGCCAACTAAGCATAATTAGCTGTTCGATTAATAGTCTATATCAGCGGTCGGCAACTCTCATTCCAATCCAATGGCGTCACCATTTTTGCGGCCCGCTGGTCTACCTAGAATTTTCTTAAAAAAAAAATCAACCTTTAAGTCTTGATCAAGAGTACTAACTACACTACCCACAGAAATAGTTGAACATTACTAAATCTCAAATTCAGAAATCTATCATGCCTCTTAATTACTCGAAATACATAGTGAACTTTGCTATCTAGGTACCTAATTTTATTCCATATTGTTGATAGCAAAATACTAGTAGACTGATGGTAAATGGGTACCATTGTCTATGAAAAAAAAACAGGATTTACGTTTGGGCAGGCTTGAGCAGACTTAGGCAGGTCTTCAATGAGTTTGGCGGAAATAAATAAATAATAAGGCCAATGTAATCTTTAACATTTTAAGGGCGACTTTGGTTTGCGGATTATAGAAATTTTGCCGTGAGACGGACAGGGCTTAGGATCCAATCCCCCTTGTCGCTTCCTGTATCCACCAGTGACAAAAGTTATCGCACTTTCCTGAGCATAAGTGCTTAGGAAATACGTCAAAATTATAACAATAATTGAACAAATTTGTATTAGATAATTAATATAAGTGAATAACTTGATTTGTTTGTAGCACTCTAGTACTCTATAAAATCTTATAATCCCAATTACCTATACTTTCCTTTGTCAGAGCTCTAACGTTACGTAATAGGGGGTGACCATTAGTTAAAAGTAAATGGCAGGTCTACCTAGCTTAGTTACAATGAAAATCCATTACCATTAATATCCAATCCATGTCAAAGTAGATTCAGCGTGGGCATTTCTAAGGGGTTTAGGGAATCCGGTGCCGCCTTAGCTATATATATGGTTGAGTGAAGAAATATTCTTCAAATAGGAGGACTTTTTTGTTGCTAAATTTTGAAGTCTATTTATTTAGGATACATTCCCCCCTAACATATACACGTATGTTAGGGGGGAATGTATCCTAAATAAATAGGTTTAGGTTTGTCGATTTGTTTTCACTAATGACTACCCTTTAACAAAGGTATAGCTAGGCGCATAGGGCTAAGCATATATTAAGTCCCATTCGCAAGATAGAAACTGTAAAAAATAATGCTAGAATATAAAGATATAATTTAATTTAATAAATTATGGTTGTTATTATTGTTAGGCAATCCAGAGAGAAACTTGTTATAGCTGCAATGTTCCATTATTGTAATTAGTTAATTAATCAATGGCTGTGAATTGTTAACTGTTATACTTAGATCAGATGTGGCTTGGCAATATTTTTAGTTATAATAAAAGCAAGAAAAATACAAAAATGTCTTTTATTTCAATACCTATTAATTCTAGTTTTTTTTTTTAAAAGGTGTGAAGGTGTGAACTCACTTTAAGTACACAATACAAGGTTTAATTAGAAAGAGATACTTATCCGAGGCATTCCAAAATCATTGTCAGAGAAAACAATGCATCTGTGACCAACCTAGTGAAGACTTTTCTTATACATACTTATCTTATTGAGTATATTACAGATGTCTATGGCTAGTGTTGACAGAAATAGGTGTGGCGGTGCTTCCGGAGTCGAACCACAAAGAGTTCTACCACCTTCAAAATCCAGTTGGACTGCATGCTAATTTGCTACTTCTATATATTGTATACGTCAAAAAAAAACATGAGTATATAGCAAATACATTATGAGTCACCAAAGAAAAGAAAAAAACTAAAATTTAGCAGTCAGACAGAAGCTTCAGCTTCGTCTTAGAAAACCACCTTTGGCCAAACTTTCTGCTTCGCCCAAAATGGGCTGAAGATTTGGCCAATGCCAAAGGTTTCTAGCAAGCAAAAAAATTGAACAAACCAATTAATGCACTACAAACAATATTAAAATTTAAATACAAGTTTTTCAAAGTGGTATATTATTTACATTTAGACAATTTGGAACTGATTTTCTTACGATTTTTAAACGTTTAGCTTTGGCTTCGGCCTAGCTTTGGTTGGACACTGCTAAAACGGTGATACGAAATCACTATTTTAGTAGTGTCTGACCAAAATCTATACTAATATTATAAAGCTGAAGAGTTTGTTTGTTTGTTTGAACGCGCTAATCTCAGGAAGTACTGGTCCGATTTGAAAAATTCTTTCGGTGTTAGATAGCCCATTTATCGAGGACGGTTATAGGCTATATATCATCGTCGAAACTTACGCGGGTGAATCCGCGGGGCGCAGCTAGTCATGTATAAGTAGTTAGATTTGTTAACAGATAGACTCAACATGTGTGATTATAGAGTTATTTTTCTGAATTTTATACTTACAGATACGCTTAAGTAACAGTGTAAAAAGTGAGAATTTAATGCCGCTGCCTTCCTATACGTTTTTATAGATATATAATAACAATAATCAGTGTATTTTTATTCTATTACAGTGTATAAATGAGGTTATTGTTCTCAGCTATAAACTATCTCACAACTCAGTGCACCACTTGGCATTAGCGTTATTCAACTTATCCAGTGGTATCATCATGAGTTTAATACAGTCTTCCTATTTTGTTACCTGGAGTCTCTAATTGTGCTTGTAATCTCTGAAGTACCTGATAGTAATCTGATATTATTTGGTTTCTATTTTTTATGTGTACGTAGTCATGTATTATGTGAAAAATTATGTAAATATTTTACAAGAATAGTACAGAATTTTGTTTATAAAGGGGCTTATTGTATATCATAATATTACAGTATCTAAAAATTTGCACTTGGCAAATGCGGATTATATAACTATTACATGAAGTCAGTCAGTTTGTTATTACAATGCATAAAACAAAAACACGAGTTAGTCTTAAAATACTTTATTTCACTTACATTATAACACACATCTCGAAACAATATCATTCACTCAGTCCATCTATGTTTACAACTAGTACACACATAATATAGCCTCATCTCCTCTTCGGCGCGTCTCGTCTGTCCCTGGAAGAACACTGCTTCCCTGTGGTTACATTTAGGACACATATGATCCTTCGTACGAGGTAGTGTCGGGTCACTGACTACGTCAGGGTTAATGTGCGTCAACTCGTCTACTTCGTGCATAATTTTGTTCACGTACACGCAGTTGGAGTCTGCTAATTGCTTGTAGTCGCAATTCCGGCAGGCATACAACAACACTTTGTTGTTTTTGTCCTCTCGCGGGTAAAGCATGTTGTTGCATTCTTGACAGAACTGAATACCCACGTAACCGGGCCCTCCGTCTTTTCTACCAAGGTTTAAGGTCATTGCAATTTTATGCTTCCAACTACTATTTTAACAGTTGTAATGAATACTTAGTTTTACTTTTGGATTACAAAAATACAGTGCAATTTCTAGAAGTTTGTTGTATTAGCTTTGATTTGACATTAGAGTGATTTGAGTCATTCAACGACTATGTCACTGTCAGTAAAATATATGACGTGCCAATGTTTTTTACTAAATTGTGAATTTAGGCCTCAGAGAAACGATAGTTTATGTAGAACGGATACAATTTTTATTTGCTTGCCATGTTTGCTTAAAAGAGTACAATAACAGTTTTTTTTATATTTTATACCAAATATTTGTTTCAATGTAGTTTTCCAAAAAGAGAAGAAAATCTTAAGCCGGCTATATACTATCCCATTTTCTGGATACTTTGATATTAATGATGTCATAGAGCTCCGTAACCGTATTTGAAACTATCAGATATCTGAAATAAAAAATATTTTTACCCATAACCATATCCGAAATTAAAGTTTCGGTTAAGGTCGGATATGTTTCGAGAGCTGTTTTTTTATAGTTTTAGTAAGTTAAACTTAAAATTGATTAGATAGCTATAATAATTACATATATGATTGATTGTAATAGCAAACAATTACATAGAAATAAAATCAAACTTGCTTTGTGAAAGAAGGTTATGAAATATCATCCGCATGATAACTTTGCTATCGTCTGGCACATACATGCAACCATCAAAATTTTCTGTCGATTGTTTTGTAGATATAAACATAAGTATTTAAAGGTATTTGAAGGTGGTAGAACTCTTTGTGGTTCCACTCCGGAAGCACCACCGCTGTACCTATTTCTGCCTAATTGCAAAAGTGTTATGCGCTGTTGTGTTCTGGTCTGAAGGGTTTGGTAAGGGGCTGCATGCTCGTTTGCTACTATCCATATTATAAAAAAAAAGTTAATTACAACATATTAATATTTTAGCCTTGTGAGAGCAGGTAAAATTAATTATTTTTTTGCCTTTTCAAAAATTTAAGGGATGATGATGCAACCGGGGGAGGCCTGCCAGAAAGGCACTTTCATAATTAACCAATAGTAAATCAATATTTTAAAAAAATCTAGCTTTGTGGCAACTAGGTTACTTGGATGGTTTACTAGTTCGTCTCTTTTGGTGGTTTAGTTAAATAAAATATTCAATAATTTCATACTCTAATTAGCTTATGTATTTACTGAACCAGTGAACGTTAACATGATATAATCATAAAAAGTAATAATCGATACCGTTTTGTGATATTGTAAATTCTTATGTACATTTATAGCATCAATTTATATCAGCATTTAAAATAATTTACTCTGATTGTATATACTCCATGTTAGATCTTAAAAGTATATTAGATATAAAAAGTACTTGTTGTATTTTCAAAAATACCTTAAAAATTGCATGTAAAGCATATTTCTGGAAAAATATTCAAATTCATAAAAAAATAAAATTAATTTAAAGATACTTTTATAATTGACAATAACGTGAAGAAATGTATATTTTTTATTTTATTATTATTATTTAAAACTACTTCATTTTTTTTGCTATTATAGCGCACTTCATGTTTGCGAGTGTATAGTCGGCTTAAAATAATATATACAAATAAGATGGCAACACTTAATACTTTTTTTGTAATATTGGCAGTAATGTTGAACTGAAGGCAGTGGTTGGTCAAAAATTATTTCTTTTCCCATCCGTAGCCGACTGGTGTCGTGCTATCCAAATGGGTAAGGAATAGTTCTGTGCCTGAATTTTAAGTTTTATTTGTAACTTTATCAGATTTTCATTAGTTTACAAGTGTAGTCGCTGTGTTGTGTGGAAGTGAAATCTACGTTAATATATTTTTAAGTAATTTGGTTATTTTGTTGTATCTGCATGCCTAGGTGTCGGCCATGGCGCAGACATGTTTTTCTCGTGGTGTATAAACGAATCTATTTTCATCCTGGTAATGCTGCACTATAAATAATGTTCAACGAGAGATTTCCCATTCACGGAACCATCCAATGAGTGTAGTGTGTCGATTTCATAAAGTTCCGTAAACATCGAGTGATAACCGGCAACTTACGATTTCAGGTAAACCCCGTGGTATACGCACGGCGCGTAAGCACGTGAACCATCGCCGCGAGCAGCGATGGGCGGACAAGGATTACAAAAAGGCCCACATGGGGACGAGGTGGAAGGCCAACCCCTTCGGTGGTGCATCTCACGCTAAGGGCATCGTCCTGGAGAAAGTGTAAGTACGTTTCACCTGTCTCACGTACGCATCCGTTTCGTGTGAAGCGACGCTAAGTCTTTCCGCGAAACCGTTAAAAATTGCGGGGAATGCTAATGAAGTGAATAACGGTCGAACAGTCGCGCAAGAAAGTGTGTCGAAGATAGAAGAGTGGCGTGCCGTCACGTAGCGCGTCCCCGCGCGCATTATTATTCCCGTGAATGTGTTCGGTCTACAATCACAGGATAATACTGCGAGCGGCGGCGTCGCCTCTCCCTGGGAATGCAGCCGGCGGAATTGGGTCAATGAACTTAACATGGGGTTAATAAACCACTTATGTTAGGGATGATTTATATATATAACGTGTTTACTTGTTTTACTGAGCTATTGTCTTAATTGTTAGCGCGAAGGAATGATATAACGTGTCACGTAACTATTCGTCGAAAAATAACACGAACAGCATTGTAATTTCATACTCGTATTTACTTGTGCCATGTGGTATAGTATTTATTACAAAATTATCATACATAAATTGTTAATCTGTATTGATTTAACTTATTTGCTTGAATTCCTTCATGTATATTGCAAATTTGTTCTTTTATGTGGTATTATTCTATATTCACACAAAATTATATATCAAAAGTTTATTACATACAGTGGCTTATTTTTCTGAAGTATAGTTATCATGACAAGGAGAATTCATTCCAAAATTAATGTATATGTTATTGATTCAATATATAATGTAACTTTATTCAACAGTGGCGTAGAAGCCAAGCAGCCCAACTCCGCTATCCGCAAGTGTGTGAGGGTGCAGCTGATCAAGAATGGCAAGAAGGTGACAGCGTTCGTGCCGCGGGACGGTTGCCTCAACCACATTGAGGAGAACGATGAAGTACTAGTAGCAGGATTCGGTCGTAAGGGTCATGCCGTCGGTGACATTCCCGGAGTCAGGTTTAAGGTATGTAAATATTATTTACACTACATGAAAAAGGTCATTATCATTTTTCTTCACAATTCTGTTAGTGATATTATCCTAAGTAATAATTTAAACTAATTAATACTACAGCAGATATAGATATGCTCCTTCCTTTTACAGTTATATCAAACTGCATGGAGGAACATGTCTGAGATATACAAATCCTCATACATAAGCCACATCATTAATTTATCACTGTTCTCTCTATTTTTGCATATCCTGTGATTAGTTGAAGTGTGTCTCCCTTTCCCCATAACATACAAATTATGATAGTAAAAGTCCTTTGATTATTCTAATAATTATTCTTGAGAGTAATTGATATCCGATGTATTAATTGTATCTAACATAACATGCACTGTTTAATACCTATCCATTTTCATATAAACAAAGTGTATATTTTTACTTGATCAGTATGACAAGCTGCAACTCAGAAATGATGATTTACTTAAAATGAACGGAGTATTTGCTACTCTGAGGGCCATGATGCAGTCAGCTGTACTGAAACCAGATGCAGGCTGTTGCACGCAACTCTAGTGGAGATGAACTGAGTTTTATTTGCTTGCAGGTGGTGAAGGTTGCCAACGTATCACTGCTCGCCCTGTACAAAGAGAAGAAGGAGAGACCGAGATCATAAGACCATGTACGCTGTGATAAGGTAAATATGTATTAAATAATTTATACAATTTTGTATCTGGTCTCTCATAATTAAGGAAGTAATTTGCGATATATAAAGGTTGATTTAATATTAGGCTTTTATATCCTTATGGTGTAATTAAAAATAATGTGACTTATATGGTCGGTTTTATTATTAGTACTCATTGATGTCGGCAACTACATAAATGAGTCATGGTCACATAGGTGGAGGTAGCTTGCCAGTGTTGTGATGGCCTAATACATTTATTAAATAGTGAGATTTTATATTTCTAGACCTTATTAAATGTCAATAAATACATTTAATGAAAGTTAGAATAGAAATATTAATGAAAATATAGACTGTTTGAAGTGTTAGTTGTGTCCATGAAGCTTCCAACAGTTCTATTGTAGGTAGATTGCAAAATGTTTTATTTATGTATACAAAGCTTATTTAGGGTGCGACCTAAAGTAAGCATGTAAATTCCTAGCTGTTAGGATCATATAGTTTTTCAATGCTTACGGGGTGGAGGTCCTTATCAACGATTATGTCATTGTTTAATATTCACAGATAAGTTTAACCTTTTGTTCGTGACTATTGGTTCAATGTCCAAAGTGGAGTTAAGTAATTATTGTTACAAAACTCATTGTCTTATCATTTATTTGGGAAAAGATAGTTATTTTAACATTTTTGTGCTGTGCTAAGTATCTCTCAATAATCCTTTCTAAGTAGTTTTATTATTGGTTATCTTATTTTTTAAATGTAAATGTACTATGCTGAAAGTATTTTGTGATTTTATTGTACAAGGGATCTAAATGATGCCAACTTTAGTTATTTGCTACTACTGAGTGCCATGATGTGTAACAGAACTGATTGGTATTAGTATTTACGTAAGGGAACTGTTTTATAACGCCTCTAATCTATTGTTATGCTTGTTTCAGTTGTGCTGGGAAGTGGTGTTGCTCTAAGTGTAATCAAAAAAAATTGAAAACTTAAGTACATAATAAATTTATGTATGCCAAACTATCTTTTCTTTTAATCCTTTTTTCGTAATCTCCTTAATTCATAGGGTAATTTAAATAGAACATAACAAATATTGTTAAGTTTGTATAAAATAAATGCTAAAGCAATAAAGAATGAACTGATTTCGAATATTTAGTAAGTATAATTTTGCCTATAATGCGAAGAACTTGTGTTATTGTGTATAATTTGTAATGACCGACCGAAATTTCGGTTTTGGCCAAAAAATCTAGTTTCGGTCTTAGTTTCGGTTTCGGCTAAAAAATGGCCGAAACTTTCGGCTGGGCCGAAACACGAGTTTTCGTGAATTATTGTCGTTCTAACAGAATGTTGTTTTTTAAAAAGTTTACTTCCAAAAGTAAGTCTTAACTTTAATATATTCATTTAGTTTTTACAGTCATTATATAAAAAAATAAAAATATATATGTATTAATGATTTCCATTTTATTTCATTTAACACTATTTAACTGTCTGTATGTAGGCAAATAAATATGCTTTAAAAATACAGTAATTTCAGTTTCAAATAGGAATTTAAACTATTTTTACTAGTTATGTAACGACTATTCGTATTCGCATACCTACTTTTGCATATTCGCATGTTATGCGAAAGTTTTGCGACTAATTATTAATTTAGACTTTCGAACATATATACTGTTTTGTACTCATAAATAATAATTGTCTTTTTAACAAGCTTTTATTGGCTTGAAACGTACGTTTCTATGTAGCGTAATCTTTGCAAGTTTATTTTACCCATCAAATCTTGTGTGTATATATATATATATATATCAATTATTACATTGCACCCCTATATGGGTTAAATAAGGGATGAATCCACTCCTAAGAGCCCTAGAACCCCTACGGGGAGTAATTTTTTTTTTTAAAACTACACTCAGCCCCACACTAGGATTTTCTCCTGTGTCGTGGGTGCCATGGACACACAAAGACGAATACACAAACACCCAGACCCAGAACAGAATCTAAACCTATCATTTAAATGTCTGGTCTGGCCGGAAATCGAACCCGGAACCCACTGCGTGTCAGACCGGTATGGTGACCGTTCCGCCACGCGGGTCGTTCACGATTGTCTATTTATCTAATTTATTTACTCGATTTAAATTGTTAAGCGTGTGAACGTGACGATTGTCACGACAGTCTCCATATTTTATTTTAGCTAGGTAGGTAAGTATTTAGTATCTAAACTTAGCGGTACTCCGCCGCGACATAGTACTACAATTTTAACGAGTAAATGTTATATTTCTATGATTCATATGAGACTTTCAATGAAAATTGGTTTGAGCGAGATATCATTATTCGTTTTTAAGAAATAATACATTTTCAAAAAACGTAAATACAACTTTTTCGTTCATACTAACGCTATGAAAAACCAAGTTCTTTTATTTTCTGATAAAAAATAATAGTAACGGACAACTCGGGCAAGGGCTTCATGGGCAAGTCCGACTTCGCACTTTGCTACTTTTTGAGATATAGCTTTTTCAAAAACCGAATAACATAACTTTGTAATTCATACACACACTATGAAAAACAAACTTATGTTGGTAGTTGGCAAACTATATTTTATGTTTCGATAAATAACAACATTACGGAAACCTTCGCCTGCGAGTCCGACTCACACTTGGCCGGAATTCTATTATATGTATATTAGTATAAATAGATAATTATTTTCGATTTTTAGTTCAATTAGTAATAAAAACGCATTTTTTTAGTTATACTTTTATTATTATTATTTTACTTATTTTTAAAGTAAATAATTAAACTTGAGTAGTTCTGTTGAACTCGCGTAATTCTCGGGACAAGATATAAACGGATCGCATCCTAATGAATGAGACTGCCGCCAAGCCATAGACTTAGCCAAAGGTTTAAAAAAATTACTATTCGCATTCGACTGTAAGTAGCAGATATTCGCATTCACGAATGTTTAAAAAAACAATACATTCGTTACATCCCTAATGTTTACGTAAGTTTTGGTTTCGGCCGAAACTGAGAGCAGGGCTGAAAGTTCGGTTTCGGTCTCGGCTGAAAAACCAGTTTCGGTCGGTCACTAATATTTTGTAAATTTCATAGTGTCCGACCGAAGGTCGATTTTTGGTTATAGCCGAAGCCGTTTATTTGGCTATCGTCACAACCGGCCGAAGCCAGCCGAATGTCTAAAAGTAAATCATATACCAATTTGAAAAACTTGTCAATAAATATTAGTGTTGAGTATATAATATATACTTCTAGAGCTGATTGCAATTTCTTTGAAACTTGTCAAATGTTAACTACTTGAAATAATGTTATTTTTAAAAACAACGGGCGACGTAAGCCCACTATGGAGTGTGCGCTTTACCATTTCAATCACGGTGTACTGCATTCGTAACAGTTTTTTCAATTTTGTCACTTGATAGAAACCGAAGTTTTCGCAGAGGATGGTTTTTTTGGCCGAATGTGGCCGAAGCCGAAACTTCGGTCGGACACTAATATTTCTCATTAAATTATGCCAGAATAATAAAATGAAACGCAGTAATTAACCATGATTATTTTATTCCTAAATATATTCCATTGCTCTGATACATAAAGAGTAACTACTCGCTGATTAAAATATATGAGCTATACAATGCAGTCAAGGCAAGAATATTACACTACTTGTTATAAATAACGTGTGCAATGAGATTATAAATCAGCCTGTTGGCCAAATTTGACAAGCCATATATAATTCACCTCATACCACAATGTGAATCATGAAAATAGGCTTATAAAATTTGACCGGTTCGGGTCGACTTTTCTACTTTTAAAAAGCGTTAGTGACCCGTAAATGCTGTAACATTTTCTACGTTTTTGATATTCTAATTAAACGATACAGGATAAACTATCATTAGTAGGTAATTTATTCGATTATATATTTTTACTTATATTAGAAATACGCTTACAATATGTACGTTTGAAAGTGTGACTAAACTTCCAACAAAATACATTTTATGTCAAATTTCGACCACACTGAAAATCGAACGAAAAAAGATTTTGCAGTGAAATATCTACAAAATGTTTCATACAATATGCATATTTAAGGAGCATCCAACTAAAATAATATTTTATTGATTGACATATTTTTAAGAAATGATTAAATTGACATATCGTCGTTAAAGTTCTAGCACCGCGTAAGTCATTTTTTGACGGTAATGACATTTTGAAAATCGTCGTCATTGGAATCGAAATACGCGTCGTTTAGTCCACGCAGAATCAAGGTACGACACAAAAATACCTTTAAATTATGGAAAATCAAAAGTATAAAATGGAAATTTACTAGCGTCTATAAAAATATAATCGGTTTTTGTCTCTTCAAAAAATTTGCCAAAAATGACTTACGCGGTGATAGAACTTAAACGACGATATACTTCGGTCATTAACGGCGATTTAGCCGCCTACATAAAATGTATTTCGATGCAAAGATATTTAATTCTAAGTGTCTTTTTAGTGTGCGAAATAAACGGGTGCTAAAACTTTATTCTATTTTTACAAAATTAATTATTTATATATTTAATATCGAGTTTTTAAATAGATAGACAAACAACAGCATTAACGGCTTATATATTCAGTCCATACAAGCATATAAATATTTCAAGCATATTATCAATTCTTTATATCTAAAATGTTTAAATTCAGTATTAACAGACCGCTATATAAATTCGTTTGATAAATCGATTCAGAAATTATACACTCAGGATGTAATATGAAAATTGTTTTATAAATATATTTTTAGCAATATAATGCCGATGAAGAAATATAAGAGATTTATAAAATCATCATCCCTGTTATCTCTTGCTTAAAATCCGGTTACTAAATGTCTCAGAATACTGGTCTTTAGTAATAGATTCGTTGTTTAAAATTATTTAGGTTTATATTGTACAATTCACACATACTAAACAAAGCAAGATCTTAAATTTTATTTGCATTGTAAATCGAGCTTTCTAAGTACAGCCACACTACTCGTTGCGCTGCCGAGACTATTGCTTTAGCGTCCAAACACTCCCCTATTCGAAAAATCGACCATTAATTCCTTTATCTCGTGCTAAAAACGACAAAATATGGTTTTCTAGACAGGACCAAAAATAGTAAAACAATACACTGACTGCCCATTGCCGAAGCTAGTTCCCTCGTTACCTGTAGAGTATGAGGCTGTAGCATGAGATGTTAACAGTACAATTAGTAATTCAGTTTGCAAGTATAAGTAAAATTTCGTCGCAATAAAAACTTCAAATGTAAAAATACTCTGTAATTTTAATAATAAAATATTATTTATGAACCATTCGATAAAATATCATCAAAAGGTGGTATCACAAGTAGTTTGTCTATCAATCAAAAACTTGATCAAACGTTAATCTGATGTTATATTAGGCCAGTACTCTAAATATATATCTCAGTATTTGACACTTCTAAGCAAATAATTACTGCGTTTCGTTTTTTTTATCCCTAATATCTAGTTAAACATTTTAATAATAACACGCGATCTACATGAACCACTGACCAAGTATTAAAGGGGGTCACAAATGTTACGTTAGCGACACGCCCTTTCTAAATAAGCAGATTCACATCTACAGCGAAGACTACTTGCATAGAGCTTTAGGCTATCTTGTTAAGGCAATTCTACATAATACATGACACGTTTCATTTATTCTCTCATTTATCATCCATCTAAATCGCGTTCGATCACTATACTACAAATCATCCTAGTATTGCTTAATCGAAAATCCATGCGAAAATATTTCTATACATTCCATAACACTTCATCATACCAATATAGTTTGTTTATAGACCCTCGCTTCATAACACACTAACATTTATACAAAAATACACTCCGTTAATAATATTTAGATCACAGGCGAAGCAACCGTTGCTTTAGACTGGACACCATGCCAACATTACTGCTTGCAATTACGTTGTTCAACGTTTCACGAGTTAGGAATATTAAATAGTATTCTCATACATAAACAGACGAAGCCGCGGGCAGAAGGCCTATAGTTAATAATTTTAGCTTTCCTACTAATAATGAGAGCAATAAGACGTTACAAGAATAATATGTATTATTTTACACTGCCAATATATCACTGATTATTATAGGACATGTTACGATTATACATGTTATAGTATGAATATTATAACTAGTTATGCCATCGAACTTGCCAGTCGCGCCACAATAGTCAAATATATTCTTTGGTTACGAGGTTCGAATAGTTCTCGTCCGCCTTACTTCATATATTTTATATTATTTGAACTTATTACTCGTACAATTGATCAAAAAGGAGAAATGCAAATTTTCGACATTATCGCATTTCGAGAGGCATCGTTATAATGTTCGTAGTATAACCTCACGCCGGGCATTGCCGTACTCTCCGTGAGAGGCTTAAAGAACTTACGTAGCTACCTACAGAATAATAATTGTATATATTAGGCTATATTCAAATTACGTAATTGCGAGTTGCTGCAATTTATAACACGTTACAGCGAAAAGTCTAGAACTTTATCATTTTAAAGATACTTTTCTAAAATTAATGATTTTGGTATGCACTCTTCTTAATGATGCATAGACACTATAGTACGCAAACAACGAAAATAAATTATTTCCAGTATCAATTATTTCTATATAATGTTATGCAACTTATGGCAGTTCCAGTCTGAGGATGTATCTTTGCACCTAATAACATTTATTAAGCGACTTCAAAAAAAAGGACGACGTTCTCAATTCGTATTCCACTAGGACCGTATTTTTTTACCCTTGTTTTACCAATTTCCATAATAAAATTCTAGACACATCACAGTGAGATAACGAAGCACTAGGCAAAGTACACGATTCATAATTCCAATGTGTAGTGAACATGATTTTGAATAGTTTAGGTATGTTTTGGAATATAAGTCCATTAGTAAATGTAAGTTCACAGCGAGTGGCGGCGCTGGCGGCGCGGCTGCGGCCGCGGCTCGGGGTAGTGCGCTGATCTCTGAAATGTAATTTGAAAATTGAAATAATAAATAAATAAAACGCTTTCTACACTCATAGCCCCACATTAGGATTTTCTCCTGTGCCGTGGGTGCCATGGACACACTAAGACGAATACACAAACACCCAGACCCAGAACAGAAATCTAAACACATCATTCAGATATCTGGGCGGGAATCGAACCCCGGGACCAGTAAGGACCCCGGGACCAGGACGCAGTGTGTCAGACCGGTATGGTGACCGCTCTACTACGCGGTTCGTCACATTTCCACATAATGTCGTTTTGAAAAAAAAAATTGTCTTAAGCGCGCTTATCGCGCTTTAAATTGTTTAAAGCGAGATCAACAATTGCTGACAAACGTTTGGTTATTTTTTTTTAACTTTTAATTGAGGGTAAGGAGATATCGTAGAAGTCTATTTACTTATTTTTAGTTTCGAGTTTGTCTTGTCATAAGCCTTAAACCAGAACACGTACTCTTTATCTACACAATAGTTACTTAGGGTTACGATGAATAGCTTCAATCTATCTACTCCGACGAATAACGTTAGACACGACCAAGATATTAAATAAAGTTCGACGACCCGCGTGACGAAGCTGTCACAATACTGGTCTGCCACGCAGTGGGTCCCGGGTTCGATCCCCAGACAGAAAGACATCTGAATGATGAGTTTAGATTTCTGTTCTGGGTCTGAGTGTTTGTGTATTCGTCTTTGTGTGTCCATGGCACTCACGACACAGGAGAAAATCCTACTGTGGGGCTATGAGTGTAAAAAGCGTTTATGTTTATGAAGTGCATAAGCAACAGCATTTATCGAAGTTACGAATTTACTACAGTTAATCGAGGTGATTACGGTAAAATCTCTCTTCTTAGGGAGGCTTACGTGTAACATTAAACTTTAGCGTCGTTACACGTTGCGACTTTTTGCAGTTTTGTTCTTTTGGGCCATATCAGAGAGAGCACTGTGTGACACTACTGCATCATTATTTTGTGATTGTATCTGTAAAAAATACTGGAAAAGTGCCCGTATGTAACTGCGATAACCCGATGGTCACAAAACATTTGCGTGTCGCAAATTTCAGCTTAGAGCGTTAAAGATATAAATGACTCCCTTTAAGAACGGCCACGAAATTCCGCTATAAGTTACAGCTTTGAGCGTTAAAACAGAATAAGTTCGTATAAGATCGGACATTAAATGTCGTCGTACCTTGATAATAATGTATATATTGCATATGTAATCTTGACAAATTCGCTCAACACTAACGCTTACAACTCCTAGCGTATGTTTCGTGTCCGTTCAAAGCATATTAGAGGTAGTGCGTGTTCACCAGCGCGAGTGTGCGCTAGGAGTCGGGCGGGTAGTCCATGGTCTTGATGTGCGCGACGGCGGCGCAGAAGTGCGTCCACCAGTACAGCGCGTCCGCCGCCAGCGCGCCGCCGCCCAGCGCGCCCACCAGCTCCAGCGTCGACAGCAGCGACGGCGGGTTCACCTGCGCCACGCGAACACACTGTGTTACTAGTATAGCCGACGAACTATTATTGTCCCACTACTGGGCACCGGTCACCTCTCAGAATGAGAGGGTTTTACGCTACAGTCCGCCGCAATAGCTGGCAAAGAGCGAATTGGTAGACTTTACACACCTTTGAGATTTTTTAGGGAACTTCCAGATGTCTAAGTTCTTCACGATATGTTCCTGCACCGTAAAGCAGCGATAATTAATTTTGTAATACGCAAATCTTTTTTTAGAAAAAAGATCAGTGTATGGATCGTACCTTGATGATGACGAGAACGAGCACGGGCGTGAGGTCGTCGGCGGAGGGCGGGCTGCCGTCCGACAGCGACAGCGTCGCCATGATGCTCGACACGCACCGCATTATGCACGCCACCTGATGCACAAAAAACAATAGAAAGTGTCTTAGATTAGTAGTATCTATTAACGCTATCTACACTCATAGCCCCACAGTAGGATTTTCTCCTGTGTCGTGGGTGCCATGGACACACAAAGACGTATACACAAACACCCAGACCCAGAAC